>OMOW01110472.1:0-12651 GCA_900312555.1 Lamprogrammus exutus
ATATCTTGTCTCCTCTTCGCGGCACACAAAACACATCATGCATCTGTAAACCTCCATCATCATCATTTTGTTATCGACTCACCGCAAAAATACACCGCAAGGGAGTGGAAAAACTTTTAGAAACTTCTAAAACTTATATTTGAGGGGTTTTTTGATTACCCATTGTTCAATTCGACTTCTGTTCAGCTCGAAATTGAGCTGAGCGCAGGTCAGTGGAAAACCTCGCTGCCGACCACATTTCATGCTTGACGGCACGCGGCGTTTCGCAACACCCGGTCAACCATTTTAGTCTGGCCCGATCGAAGCGTCGACGCGCCAACAGATTTAATTGAATTGCTCTTTCCTGAGTCACTCCGCGATGATTCATCCCACTGCTATGTGCTAAGCTGGCGGGCCGTGCAAAAGGCGGAGGCGTTGGCTTCGTTTCGCGAGCGCACCTAACAGTATTCCCGTCGGTTTTGTCGCGACCGACGCGGCTGGAACGTGACTTATCTCAGTGAGCGAGGGGTCATCCGTTGGTCATGTCCTGATTATCAGATGTCGCTGAAAAGTGAGAGTGCGCGGGCATAAAGAGCGGCCTGTGGTCTGGCCTGGACGCCGGCTTTGTAGATGCCTCACATTACATTTTTGTCTTTGTGCTGATGTCACCCCCATGCCCTCCGTCCAGCAGCGAGGGAATAAGAGCTACATTCTGCCACGGCGACACAATAGAGCCCTTCTTGGCCTGATATTTTCACAATGTGTTTTCGCAGGGCCTGGTGCGCGCACACGCACACGCACACACGCACACGCGCGCTCTCCGGGCCACACATAATCATTGATTCGCAGCTGATACGAGCAGTCTCGTTTTAATGCTGTTTGTTCGGAGGTTTTGTCGCCGTTCCACCGCCAGACGGGCGTTGCAAATAAACCCGTCAGATCTTTGCTGGATTTCCACGTTTCGTTCGCCGCGGCGTTAAAGCCGCACGTTTACCGCGCGTGGTTTCATGTTTTTTGGCGGTGCGGCATGGGTTAACGTCTGAGGACCGGTGGAATGTGTCCGGGTGGAAAGGGAGAATTCCTCAGTCCTTTGCGAGTAGGTCACTGCGCTGACAAGAGTCTGCCACCTATTTTAGCATGCGCACTGCCACCCTGCGCCTCCCTGTCTCACTGCCGTCCTCCGTGTCCCTCCCTGTCTGTCTCTGTCTCTCTCGATCTAATTCTCGCCCTCCCTGCTTTCTATCCCTCCTTTCGTTCTTGCTCTCTCTGTCCCTCTCCCTCTCTCTCTCCCTTGTGTCTCTTTTGGTTAATCTCTCTGTCCGTCATTCAGTCACACTGTCTGTCTCGCTGTCCTACTTTGCCTCATGTTTTCCCACCGTTCACTCTGTCTCCTATTTGCCCCCTCGCACTTTTTGTTCCCGTCTGTCTCCTTCAAATCTCCGTGCCTTCAGGTATTTATACTCCAAATGTGTCTGGTTTGTCATTCTCCATGCTGTCACCGCGCTCCTCTCTTCACTGCTGTCACTCTCCCCTAACAAGGACTATCAGGGCCAGTTTTAGAATTTAAAAAAAGAGATTTTGAGAATTAAGTTGAATTGTTATGAGACTACATTCATTATATGTCAAGAAAACAGTTGATTTGTTACGAGGACAAAGCTGTAATGTAGCCGATGGAGAATTCGAAGCAATCCAGCCGAGCTCCTGCACAATCGCTTTCATGTCCCAAGTATCATCTGACCACAGCCCCCACATCCACATTCATTACGACAAACCCGTCTACCCACAATTCACACTTTTCTCTCAAAATACTCCATCATTATTCTCGTAAGATTTTGCCCTTTTCCAGAAATATGCTAATTTTATCCTTGTAATATTTAGACTTTTTTCTGGAAATATTACAATTTTACTCTTGTAGCTTTCAGACTTTTTTGCTGGAATTATTAGCTTCAACTTCTCGTCACATTTTGACTTTTTCCTCAAAATGTTAAGAATTGATTTTGTAACATTTAGACTTTTTTTCTGGAAATATTAGCTGCGACTTTATTCTCGTAACATTTAGACTTTTTGTCGAAATAATACAACTTTTTTACCCCGTAACTTTATTACACAATATTACGACTTTAAACTCTCTCTTTTAAAATGTTTGGGCCGTAACACTCCGTTGCACTCCTCCCTCTCTCCCCATCATTGTCTTTTATGTGAACATGAAGTTCACAGGTGGACATTTACGATGCAGACGCACACTTTTGAAGCTCACCGTCGGGCATGAATGTGGTTGTGGCCGTGCTGCTCATGTATGATTTATAATGCAGGTTTCCACACACAGGTGGAGGACTTTAATGCCCGCTATCTGTACTCCTAAGTGAGGGAGCTTGTTGACTCTCACCTCCGGGGGGGTGACAGACGGACCCCCAGGTACAGGATTGTTTCCGCTGGTGGCAGATGGGGCGATTTGACACAGTCTGAACCTCGCACACATGCTCGCTGAGTGGAAGCACATTTCGCTCGTTCACTCCGATGCAGCGTGCACTCACTTCACCACATGCCGAGAGAGAGAGAGAGGTCGTCAATCACTTTTTGGGGGAATTTCAGAACCTTAAAGTGCTCGCTGGTCGTGTCAGACAGCATGTCTCGCTCAGGGACGTTTCAGTATAGCTGCTGCCAGCTGATCCATTGATAACAGTTTAAATGGATTTTGGAGGATTAAACGGAAAAGCTGTGTCCTTTTTGTGTGACGGCAGCGTAAAAACAATTAATGTTAATGTGGAGCATTGCAAGTTTCTTCTACTCTGTTCTGTGCATGTCCACGAACCTTTCCCCCTTTTTGTTTCAAAAACAATTTTAAAGTAATTTTGACACACCGCACCATCTGAGCTATCCGTCATGTTAAATTATTGATCATTCTGACATGTCCATCTTTGTCCATTTCCATTATGAGAAGCCAACTGAATTATTAAGGCAGGAGTTTCATTCCAGAGTCAAAGTTATGAAACATTTCATAAACTGACACATGCTATGTCAAAGTGATCACTGATGTTAAAACGCATCCTGGGTTACTGATTGAATCTGCAGAACATCTGAAGTCCTGTGTTTACATTCAAATCATTTCTGTCTCCGTTGCAGTTATATGTGAAAGTATTGACTAAACAATTTCAAGTATCAAATATCTTCCAATTGGATTCACAGAATTTTGGAATGAAGCTCTTGAAAATAATTCACTTAGCTGCGAGTATAAAATGTTGTGTGTGTGTGTGTTTTTGCGTGGCCCTCCGTTAAGCCCCCGCAGCCCTGGCAGTTTCAGACAGTGAAAGGAGGTGAGACGTGAGTAATAGCAGTGACTGATGATGTCACAGACAGCAGTGTGCCGCGTCAACCGCTCCCCTGACCCGGCTTTAGGGTGGCAGCTCGCAGACACCCATGGGCATCGCACACCAGAGCACATTAGGGACAGCGAGACCGAGACAGGCGGGGGATTTAACACACAGAACACAGCGGGGAGAGAGGGAGAGAGAGAGAGAGAGACAGAGACGGGAATGTCGTCAGAAAAAAGCGAGATAAGCCGAGAGAGTCACGTCGGCGTTCGTCTCTCCATGATTTGAGCAGACAGTCTGGTTGGAGTTGATGTTCTACATCACTGCCTCAGGTATGTCTCTCCTTGTCTTCCTCTCTCTCTCTCTCTCTCTCTCTCTCTCTCTCTCTCTCTTAACCTTACAATCTCTAACAAGGTCAAATAGTTTATATTCTAGAAATTCCATCCCTGCTGCTCGCCTTTTCAGTTAAACGTTGTCATACGTTACATATGTGCTGTCAGACATCATGAATGCAGCACGCTGGGGAGTTTAGCATAGAAATCCATCTCAATAGCTGAGGAACCTTGAGCTGGAGATGGAGAGTGCCCGTTCATAAGCACTCAGCATCCGCGTGTTTGTTTTCGCCACATTGACTTCAAAGTCCCATTCGGTTTCGACCCACAAATGGCTCGCGAAGCTTTGATCTTATAGTCGAGCGATGAGTAGATATACAAAACCGAGTAATCTTGTTTGCATTTTCAAGGCGAAAGAATCTAAACCATTTTCAGCATAGACAGAAATGGCTGCTGTGATACCGTAGATCTCAGCCATAAATAGACTTGATTCTGATAAGTGCCTCTGCGATATTGGATAAAATGTAAATAAACCTACATAGCCGGTATAAATTCCACAAATGCTTCACACACTGGGAGATAAAAGCTGCGAGCAGGACATTATGCCGCAATCCATTACTCATGTTGCTAAACTCAAAATAATATTTACATGTATAGGAGTATCGAGGAGTCTTTGGGGACTCCATCTAGTCTAGACAAATATAGATTGCTGTATCATATTTCAATAGAGGACCTTACATAGGAAGGGGGTACATCTTGACTTAGGCACAAACGTTTCACAGCAGGATGACTTGGACAGGGACAGGGACAATTTCTGTCCAAATCCAAACTAAGTGTTGTCGCTCTTTGTGGCTACAATGCAGACTGAAGCCTGATATTTTTAATTAATTGTCTAAATGCTTTTTTTTGACATGTATATGTTTAGCTGTTTGGGG
Organism: Lamprogrammus exutus; assembly: GCA_900312555.1. Lineage (NCBI taxonomy): Eukaryota > Metazoa > Chordata > Actinopteri > Ophidiiformes > Ophidiidae > Lamprogrammus > Lamprogrammus exutus. The sequence goes on from OMOW01110472.1 coordinate 4,558, forward strand.
GTTGAACTTAAACAGTCAGAAGTTAGATCCTTGCTTGCCCGGAAGGAGAGAGATCTAATCCTGTACGGAGGAGGGAAGCCTGAAGTTCCACGGTGTGCTTCATCCGACACAGCGGTCGCGGTGGTGGAAACTTTGTAATAAAAATGTGTAATTCTCCAACTCCTCCAGGCACTCCCGCTTCACGCGCCGATCAACCACTTGTGGTGAATAAAATTAGGGAGGAAAAATTCTCTCTCGGTCTCTTTTTCTTTCCCGAATCCGCTGAGAGAAATGAAAGTGAAACTGTGCACCGTTGTCCCCACTGATATCCCCATTTATGTTTGCGTCGAGACGCAAAAAAACACAGATAGGACACAGAGTTACTGTCAACAACAACCCAAGTTTGTGAAGTCTACACCGTTTTTACAATTAATCGCATTGAGATTACAAAAGACACACAGACACACATCACACCATCCCCACCCACCTTTATGACGCTTTTCACTCCGCCTACCGGTGTGTGCTTTCATAAACAGACACATTTACGTCCCGACAGACGGGGTGAAGCGGTGACAAGGACTGCCACTCCAAATCGGGGAGAAACAGGGAAAAATATCCAGAAAAATAATAATAATATAGAATTAAAAAATCTATAACATTCATTAATTAGTTAAACAGTATCAAACAAAGAGAACAAGCAGCAATAAGAGGAAAGCTGTGCTGTATGCAAACCCCGAACATCACCGCTGACACAGGAATGGCGGCTTTGTCTGCAGTGCACTGTTGCTTTCATGTCGTTCTCTGTTTTCTCTCCACCATCCATTTTAACTGTCAGTGACCTCAAAGCGCTGAGGTTTTGGCAGCAGAGATGACCGGTCTCTCCCCAGTGTACAGTTAGCCGCCGTGCTGCTGGTAACACTTTCACCTCCAGCCCACCTCCCCTCCCCTCCATCTCCCAGCTCACTCGCTTTCAATTTCTCCTCCTCTCTCCTTCACTCCCTGGCTCAATATTGATCTGAATTCATTTGTTTCCCATCGATCTGCCACTCCACCCTCTGCCGCATTGAGCAAACGCAAGGACATAGACACGCGCGCGCACACAAGCCTCACGCGCACTCGCACAAGAAGCGTGCGGTATGTGGCGTTAGAGAAGAGAGGAAAGACGCTGGTGAAAACATGATGGTTTGTTCTGGGATCAAGCATCGCGCGAGCTAATGACATAGACAGGAACCCGGATTCCATATTGATCCAACACCTCGGGAGTGAGATGATAACAAAATCAGTCAAGGGCTGGAACTGGCGGGCGACGCGAATGCGGTTCGTCTCTCCGGCTGGCTGAATTATTGGTGCAAAAATGTGCGGAATTCATTTTGGCGGCAGTTGTTCGGGGAGGCACGGCAGCTGTGGCGTAACGTGTCGCACTAACCGCGTTAAACCTCCGCTTCGGGATGCAGTTGTCGAAGTAATGTAATCAAGTTGAACCCTAGGTTGTGCAAAAAAATGCATGTAAAAATGCCCGCAGAAAACCTGAGAGATTCACACTCGTGCAGAGATGCCAGAGTGTATTTGAGGTTTTGGCGTTTAGTTGCGCGGCCAGATTGACGGGTATCTCATTGCGGCGAGGCCTGACAGGTTGCGGCCCCGCCAGCAGCCACTCCAAATTTTTGGTGAGCGGCATCAAGTTGCCATGACACCAGACTGTTTGTCCTGCCCTCTGACCCCCTTTCAGGACATGCTGTGCTCGGTCAGACTGCATCTCCAGCGGCGGCTTGAGTTCAAAGGGCCGAGGGAAGGCGGCGAGGGGGAGAGGCCGCGTTTCCTCCGTGTAATATTAGATAAGATGCACTGCAGGCAATACTCGCTTTGCCTAAGTGCATGCAGACAGCAACACACACACACAGCCGTAGATACACACACACGTGGGAATTAATGAACACGACGCCCCACTTCTCCTTCTCTGTTGTCGTTTCTGTGTCGTAATTATTGCATTTGTTTGGCTCGCCGCTGTTTAATTGATGATGTCAGATTGTATTTTCCAGCATTATTGATGTATTACTCATCACCATTGTCTTTAGCTGTCTCTGCATGTGATTTGTGCCACCCTCCCATTCATTCCGCGTTGACAGCTCTGTATTCATTTTCGCCGTTATCTCACACTCCTTTGACGCCTCCCTCATTGCAAATGTTTATGTTTATGTTGTATTAGTTTCTTTGTGCCGCTCGCTGCGCCCTCTTTGATCAGGGGTCGGCCCATTACGGCTACGGCAGCTTGTATTCTTTCGTGGCTGCCTTCCACGGATAAGGTTGTGTCTTGATTCGTACATGTATTTATTTCCTTATTCCAACTTCAAGGCTTAATGAGCTCACTATTGGCGCTACCTACCCGACCCTGTGCTGCGCTAACGCCCTGCGTGATGCTCTGCTAATTTCAGGAATGCTGCAGTCGTCTGTGGGAGCTTCCCAAATGAGAGAGGACCATGGGAAAAATCAATCTCAGACCAGATCCCAGTTGTGAGTGAGTAAAAGGCTTTGGCAACATCTGTTTCTTCCCATTCACACCAATGAAAACGCTTGAATTTGACTGAGATGTGTCAGAGAACTTCAGAGCGGCGTCGCCACGTCTCTTGGCTTCTCTTAATACGATACTCTCTCTCTTTCCCTCTCTCTCTTATTTTCACTCGTAAAACATGTTTGATCGGCAATGTGTATGGAATGTATAGAACACTAAATTGAGGAGCCATCACGTATGGCATTCAGCATAATTGCATATAGGACGCCACAGGTTGCATGATTACAAAATCAGTCCGCTGTATTGTGTGTTTGCCGTCATTTTGCTGCGTACTATGTGTTGCATATGCATACTGTAGCTCTCTCTCTCTCTCTCTCTCTCTCTCTCTCTTTGTGTGTATGTGTTTGACAAACACACATTCTATTACCAAAAGAAATGAGTGTGTTTGCCAACCAGCCTGCTGCTTCCCATTTCTTATCCATCACAGAGTCAAAACCAGTGGTAAAACCAATTCAAAGCCTTACACATTACGTAAAATAACTGCATATTGGACCCACACATAAGCCGCCATCATGGCGTCCGAACATGAAAGTGTGTATGTAAATATTTTAACCTTAGACTTGCAGTTTGCATGGTGCATAATACACACAGACACATACACTCCATGGAACTGGCCCACACAACAGTGCCCTAGCAACCATTGGGCATCATGCCAAGCCAATGAGGTTGCCTGGTAGAGTGTTCCCATGGTAACATTTTCTGCCTTTGTAAATAAGGTACGAGCAGAGCGAACAGGGGGGTTTGGGAGGAATTGCGCTGCAGAGTCTCATTCCATCTTGAGAGAGCTAATAATTTATGATCTGTGAGTAGCAGATTCTTCTCCTGGCCTCAAAGTGAGCTGTCATCTGTCTGTGGATGAACGTTAGCACCTTTGGAGATCTCGCTGCATGGGGTCAGACCCAGATTTGAGGAGGAAACTTGACACGCGTTGCGTTCTGTCCGGCTCCCTAAACTCCCAAGAGTCGCACATTATCGTCGTAAAATATTAATTACAATGAAATGATCAAACTCGGCCATGGGGTGAAGTTGCGGTCTGTTTTTGGTCTTTAGCGAGTATTGGCGCCGTTCATTTTGTTCTTTAAATTTATATCGTATTTTAGTTTGTTTTGATTTGATTTAGCTGGTGTTTAAAGTAGTCAAATGTTTTAATGGTAAAGGCGGAGATAAGTTGTGTTATTGCTCAGTGTTGTCACAGCGGTTTTTAGGCAGGATTAACACACAATAATCCATATCCACGGACTAAGTATTGGTTGTCATCACAACCAATTAAGTTGAATTATCAAATTTAATCAACATTTAAATTAAAGGACAGGAAAATGTTAGTGAACCCTTTGTAATTACTCAGATTCCTGCATTAATTACTCTTCAGACGTGATCTTATTTTCGTCTGAGGCACAATAATAAAACAAACACAACCTGCTTAAACTAATGACACACCTACGCGGTGCTGTTCGTGCCTTTATTGAACATATTGTTTAATCATTCACAGTTCAGCCTGGAAAGCCTTGCTTGTAAAAACCGGTAGAACCAAACCTTTCCTGTAGCTTCAGTCAACCAAAGCTGCATATCTGATTTTTCTTGCAGCCCTCTTCAGGTCTGGACTCTGACTTCCTTCTTGCATCATCCAGCTTCTGTTACCCTCCCTGCCATTCTCCGCTTACGTTTCTTGATAGAGTTTTGTTGCTGTTCAGGCCCTGAGGCAGCATAACAAGATGTTCCCACCATGCTTCATGGGTTTTGGTGTTGGTGTGTAGTCTGTTTTTACTTCTCGATGTAGCACTGTGCCATTTTTTGCCAGAAAGTTCAACTTTCGCCTCATCTGTCCACAGAACATTATCACACTGTCCCAGAAGCCTTTTGGAACTTCCAGATGGTCTTTTTGAAACTTGAGATGTACAGCAATGTCTTTTGGAGGGCAGTAGTTTCCTCCATTTTGTGTGGACACATGGACAGAGAAGTTCTTAATATATCTACAGGTCTTTGACTGTTAGCCTCAGGTTATTTCTCATCTCCTTCAGCATTATCATGTTGTGCCCTCAGTGGGATCTTTGCATGGTGTCCTCTCCTAGGGAAAGTAGCTACAGCACTCATTTCCTCCAGTTTGGCTGATTGTGGAATGATGAACATCCAGGTTCATGCATCTCCATAGTTCTGTTTAGGTCCTTTGAAATTTGTTTGCGTTGGGCAATGGATCACATGAGCAGATCTCTTTTGAGACGAGCAGACTGTCGATAACTGAGTTTTGTGGCATTTTTATCGAGCAGAACACCTCTGCAACACAGACTGTCAATCTCAATCTCAGCTGACCCCAAATTGTTTTTAAAGAATCAAACGAGAAGTTTGTTACAATTTGAACCATGATCAGTTTAGGCAGATTGTATTTGTCTGTTATTGTGACTTGGATGAAGATCAAGCCACATTTCATGATAAATTAATGCTGATATCCATGTAATGCCAAAGGCTACAATAAGTTCCTCTTGCCACTGTGGGCTCAGCATTTACAAGAATTATTAGAAATATGTAATTAGGTTTTTGGGAAACCGGCCAATCATGATAGCCTAGGAACAGGATATTTTTGGTTAAGTATTTAATGTACATATGTAATTATGCCTTCCAAACATTTTTGAATTTTCAGTCATCTTATTTCTCATGGATATGTTTGCCAGTTAGTTCAGCTCTTGACATTTCATTGTGGCGATTACTTTATTTTTGTTCTCCTGCTACACAATTTTTGGTCTACAATAGGTTTACAAGTTAGAAACTAATTGGATACTGGCAAAAATAGGTCAATAAAACAACTTTAGACTTTGGCCACACATTGTCATGAGATGTAAAATGTCATGACAGGTTAGGGTGGATGAATTAATGTCACAATAGAAATCTCTGTGGTATTTTTCACCATTTTCAAGTACATTCATATTTGAGTGATTTTGGTCGTACCGAGGTGCGTTCTTTGTTTCAACATGATTAATTTAGGTGAGCGATGATCCTCAAATACAAATTTCCCCTGACGCCACATCAGCCCGGGTTGGGGCTTAAATGCCACCCTGGCGTCCAGCACCGGGCCTTCCCACCAAACTCACCCCGGGCACACGAACACAGCCGGGCAGACTGGCAAAGAGCTGGCATTGGCACAACCATGCCGCATTCATGCGTGATGCGACTGCGAATGAGATGGTGAGAGAGGTTTAAAAGGGGGAGGAGTGGAATCAAGAGGATGAAGGGGGAAGACTTAGTTGGTATGAACAGGGAGATTGTCTGGGGAGAAAAAAAAAAAGTTGTAAAAGATTTTGAGGCCTGAAAAGTTGAGCAATGAAGGACAAATAAGAGGCACTTAAAGAGGCAGGAGGACAGCCAAAGAAAGAAAATGAAGGGTGGGCGGAGGATGGGCTTTTAGTGTGGCAGAGGGCCGTGGAAAGAGGCGAGGTGAATGGGTTTGCATTTGGAAGCAGTCCAATAAAATCTATGTCTCTATTAAGCATATGGTGCTGCTCTACCTTCTGATGTCAGCACTCATTGGCTCATGTTTCATTTTATAGTGCTTAAATGTGGAGTCTTTAGTACAGTGACAAGTTGAAACTGTTTCCAGCGGGCTTTTATCCAGTAATGTACTCCAACAAGACCCAACACAGTCATTCATTGCCACGTTTACCTGTTGTGTGCGGCAGATATTCGTATTCACTTACGCTCGGCGCTTTCTCCCGGTGCCTGAGAGAGGAGGTATCTTTTGTCGGGATTAAATACAGTATTGCATGTTTCAATCCATCTCTCCGACGTTAAGGTTGTATATTTGGTGCATTGAGCAAGCTGAATAGGAGGCCCGAGCAGCAACTCTACTGTGCAGCAGCTATCAAGTAATCAATGAGTCCTTGAGGCACGCAGGAGGAGTGTCAAAACACTGCCATTGACTGCTAACAACAGCCAATTTGCTGCTTCTGCAGATCACCTCAGCTAAATGTCGAATGTCTTGGTGCGCACCATTATTTATGGAGCATAATGAGGGAGATTGACTGGATACTGCTGTTAGTCCAAATTGTCATCCAATTACAATACTCATTACATCCTATTTGTTACGCTGCAAACTGTTCTACAATGCACCAATTTCTTCATTACTCTGAACAGGCCTTATTAAATGCTGTAAATCAGCTTATCCTGTCTGAATGTGACTAGAATTCTAGAAAAAAAAATAAAAAAATCTGAAGATGCAAGGTATACGTTTAACGCACCTCATGGATCCAAATTAGAACTGAAGTCACCCACAAATTCATTAATTTATTCATTCTTTCTTTCATTCATTTCACTCACGGTTAGCCTGTCTGTGCCCGTTTGCTGCGAGGAGACACGGTGGCACGGCGAGGCAGCATCATTAATTCACCTCCTCTCTGCAGTGCTGCTGAACTCTGTAGGGTGCTTCACTTCTGTGTGTCCTTGTTAATATAAATGGGAGGCAGTGACTCATTCTTGTGTGTAACGTTTGATAATCCACAAACACAAGGTCATTTTCGGACGCCAAGAAGATTTGTTTTACTTTTATTTGTCGGGAGTCGCAGTGAAGATAGACAGTAGAGGCCGCAGTACGCTTCCTCTGACGCAGCCCGTCCGACTTGCTCAGAGAGTGTGTGTGTGTGTGGGTGTGTGTGTACGTCTGTGTGTCTTTGTCTTTGTTATCTCAACACGATTAATCATAAAAACGGTGGAAATGGCACAAAGTTTCACTCTAGGAGAGGCGAGGGATTGTTCACAGTAATTCTGTCTTCTCTGTGTTTTTGTGCTCTGTACACAATTATAGATCGGTATAGCAGTGCACAGTTTCACTTTCAATTATCCAAAATGGCTTAGAAGAGAAAAGTAGCCACTCCTAATTTTCATACCTTGCCACAAGCAGGCAATTGCTGCGTGGTGAGTTACAAATTTGATCCAAAATTGATCTGATATGCCGTTGTAGATGAGTAAAATAATCCACGTGTTTCCTTGTCAAGACGAAGATGCGACAAATGACAAACTTCAGACCTCAGGACGATACTCGAATCTAATCGCTGGCTCGGCGACGGCAGAAGAGGACGCGTAGACGTACGCGAACCGAGGAATGACAGCGGACGCGCTCGGCAGTGCTGAATCGAGTCTTTGTGGACGTGGAAGATTCCACAGCTCCGCTCGCTGAACCAGGTCAGGCAGACGCCCACAGAAAGCAACTGCAGGTTAAGTGCCTGCCTTTGTGTTCAGAGACAGTGGAGTTCTGCTGTAGCCTCTGGTGTGGGGGAGGGTGGGGGGGGGTCTCGTCTGTGTTCTGTGTCTACCCACAAGGGGGAGACAATTCTGCAGATATACATAGATTGCATCAGTCAGGCCGTCTCAGCTGTTATTACATTCATGTGTCTCAGACTGAAGTGTTGCCACAGACCACTTTGATCCTTTATGTCATGTTTGGAAATGTGGAAATGCCTGCAGTCTGACTCGTGTGGCGACCGGCTGCAACACGAAACAGGAAACAGCCGCGTGATGAATATGCGAGGCTACACGTTTAAGACATTAGAGAGACATTAAAG
>OMOW01110477.1:0-11411 GCA_900312555.1 Lamprogrammus exutus
CTGGCGGTATCGAATCCGATCTTCCTGAGTTTTTCCAGTTTTCCTAACTGTTTCCTCGGCCTCTTGAAAGTTTTTAATAAGGTCTGGGCCACCTCTCTGCCTTCTCACCATCCATAAGACTGCTCCATCAACTTGCTCCCAGGAACTTCTCCCCCTAGAGGACGTTTCTACTCTTTGTCAGCCCCGGAGCTGCTGGGATCATCCATCCATCCTCCTCTCCTGCTGGGGCTGGCTTTTTCTTCATTGCCAAGAAAGATAAGATGCTTCCTCCCTGCATCAACTACCGAGGCCTGGATGACATCACCATTAAGAACAGGTACCCCCCTCCCTCTTATTTTTTCAGCATTTGAACTTTTGTAAGGTGCTACGGTCTTTACCAAGCTTGATCTCAGAAATGCTTATCATTTGGTAAGGATAAGGGAGTGGAGTGGAAGACTGCTTTCAACACTCCCAGTGGTCATTACAAGTACCTTGTAATGCCTTTTGGCCTCACAAATGCGCCAGCTGTATTTCAGGCTCTGGTAAACAACATTCTCTGAGACATACTGAACCGGTTCGTCTTGGTCTACCTGGATGATGTCCTCATCTTCTCTCCTGATGAAAAGACTCATGCCCAGCACGTCTGCCAGGTCCTGCAGTTCCTCCTTGACAACCAGCTCTTTGCCAAAGCTGAGAAATGCAAATTCCATGCCCCCACCATCGCATTCCTGGGGTTCATCGTCTCCGAGAACAACATTCAGATGGATCCCACTAAAGTCAGCGCTGTCGCAGAGTTGCCCACATCTACTAGTCACAAGCTATTTCAACGTTTTCTGGGGTTTGCTATGTTCTACAGATGTTTTATCCGGAAATTTAGTACTGTTGCTGCTGCATGCCCTAACCTCCCTCCATGTCAAGTTTCAGTTGTCTCCCCAGGCTGATCATGCTTTCTGGCGGTTGAGGGAGAGATTCAACTCGGCACCCATCCTGACTCTCCCAGATCCCCGTCTACAATTCATTGTGGAGGTGGAGGCCTTGGACGTGGGCATTGGGGCTGTCCTCTCCCAGCAGTCTCTGGTGGATAGGAAGCTCCATCCCTGCACCTTTCTGTCACAGAAACTCTCTCCTACCGAGAAGAATTACAACGAGGGGAGCAGGGAGCTGCTGGCTGTCAAGGTGGCTTTGGAGGAGTGGCTGGAGAGAGCGGAGCACCCTTTCTTGGTTTGGACAGACCATAAAAACTTGGCGTACATCCGGAGCCAAGCGGCTCAATGCCAGACAAGCCAGGTGGGCTCTTCTCTTTAATGGATTTAACTTTTCTCTGTCTTACCGTCCTGGTACCAAAAACATTACGGCTGACACCCTGTCTCACCTGGTTTATCCTGACTCAGCCCCAAGGTCTCAGACCAACATCCTGCCCTCTTCCTGCGTGGTAGGGGCTGTCGAGTGGGGCATTGAGGAAAGGGTCAGACAGGCAAATGCTAACATCCAAGTACCAGAAGTCTGTCCCCCGAACTGGTGGTTTGTTCCTGCCTCTCATCACTCCCATCTTATCCGTTGTGCCCACACCTCTCTTCTCTCCCACTTCACTCCGGAGTACGGCGGGCCATCTTCCTCATTAAGTAACACTTCTGGTGGCCGTCCGTGGAAAGAGAGGTTGGGGAATATGCAGCCGCTTGTCCTGTGTGCACCTGCAACAAGGTCTCCCGACGTCTGCTTCCTGGTCTCCTGTGTCCGCTCCCTGTGACTCATCGCCCCTGGTCTGACATCTCCTTGGACTTTGTCACTGGGTTATCCCCCTCTGAAGGTAACACCACCATCCTAACAGTGGTGGACAGATTCTCCAAGATGGTTCACTTCATTCTTCTGCCTAAGTTGCCCTCCGCCAAGGAGATGGCAGAAGGAATGTTGTCCCATGTTTTTTGTCTTCATGGATTCCGTCGTGATGTGGTGTCAGATGGGGGGCCGCAGTTCATCTCCCAGTTTTAGAAGGCCTTCTGTCTTCTTCTCTCTGCGCCACCATCAGTCTCTTCTCTGGGTACCACTCCCAGTCCAACGGCCAAACCGAGCAGCTTAACCAGGAGCTGGAAACCTGCCTATGCTGTCTCCTCTCCCAGAATCCTGCATCTGGGTCAAGTATGCACATAACACCTTGCCTTGCTCTGTTTCTGGTCTCTCTCCCTTCCAGTGTGCGTGCATAAATATCTTGGCTGCATCCAGAGAGAGAGTTTCTAATTTGTCTAAAATTTGCCAAGTTGTATTTAACAGTTTTTTATCATTTCCTTGACATGTGTCTTAAATTTACGATTTGGATCCAATTAATATTGCCAAGACATTTAAGTTCAGTACCAATATAGATTTTTTTTTCACCCTCGATGAAAATGTGAACATTTGGAGGCTGTACATTGGTTTTGGCGAAAAACACACCTTTTGTCTTAGTAATGTTCAAGGTAAGACATGATTGATCAAGCCATTCAGCAATCCTTTCCATAGCAGTAGTTAGGTTCTCAGCTGCTAGTTCAACTCTTTTTGCATATATGTATACAACAGTGTTATCGGCATACATTTGCAATTCTATGCCATGGCATTGTAGTGGAAGATCATTAATATACAGACTAAACAATACAGGGCCTAACAGCAATCCTTGAGGTACATCCATTGTGCGCCCCGTGTTGCTAGACCGTGCATCATTAACTTTTACACATTGCATCCTATCGGATAAATATGAAGACATCCACGCTAGAGCTCTAGATGAGAGATGAAACTTTGAAAATTTAGAAATAAGAACATTGTGATTAACTGTATCAAATGCTTTATGCAAATCTAAAAATACAGCACCTACTTCTCCTCCATTAGAAAGCCTAGATTTTATTTGCTCTTTTAGGTGTAAGGTAGCTATTTCAGTAGAATATTTTTTTCTGAGGCCAGACTTCATATGGTGTGCACCAAAATTGCTTGGCTTGAGATAAATTGTCAGTTGTTCAATGACAATTTTCTCGGCAACCTTTGAAAGTACAGGTAGTACGCTTATGGGTCTATAGTTACTGGCTTCGTGGCGGTCTCCAGACTTAAAAATAGGGGTAACAATGGCATGTTTCTAGTCTGCAGGAAAAATACTGTGTTCACTTGACTGGTTAATTAAATGAGCAATGGAGGAGTTAAAGTATCTTTGTGTTTTTTGATAAGCATGATATCAGGTTGAAAAGCATCTCTGCATTTAGAGCTTCTTAAGGAGCTGATGATTTTACTTGTATCTCATCGATTGTAACAAGATCAAAATCCTGACCTGTAACATCTATTGGGACAATATCCAGTTCCCTTTTGTTTTTTACTTAACTCATGAACAGACTCAAGAAAGAAACTGTTATAAATAGCAGCAATCGAAATATTGTCTTCAATTAATTTTCCCTCAGCTTTGAGCTGAAAATCTCCTTAAAAAATGTTGTTCCCGCCTTGTGAGATTATTAATATTTTTGCAAATGAATTTACTATTACCTTTTTGCCTCGTTCATTACTGGAAGGTAAAAACATGATTTGGCTAATCTCAGTACTTGAATAACTTTGTTTCTCAAGCCTATATAAATCAGCATGTCTTTGTCTCTTCTAGACTTGATAGCGTTCGTTAATGCTGAATCTCTATTTATCATCAATTTATTCATCAATTTTTTCATCAGATTTTCATTAAACCAGGGTAGATTACCTTTGTTCTTGAATTATTTCAGAAGCCTTACAGTAAATCTTTCCCTTACAGAGTTAATCTTAGAAGTAGATAAGTTACAACCATACTACAAATTACCAGAGGATAGTACATCATCCCAGTTCAAACCAATCATTTCATTGTCAAATGCAGCTTGCTTGCTTTTAGGTATACAATGAAAAACATTTGTGTGATTTACTGTAGCACCTTAGCGCTTAGCATAACTTCCCTGTCTGCTCGAACAGAGCTGAAGCCGGGTGTGGAGGCACTGTGGTCCGGGAAGTTTGCGTGCAGCCGTGTCTACGTAAAGCATAAAATGCTGCTCTCCTGCTATACCCTCAGGGTCCTAACCAGCGCGTACAGCTAGTTCATCTCATTTCCCATAATTGTCACGTTCCCCATTATGATCAATGGGACCAAAGGTTTATATCGCCGTCTCCTCGCTCTCAGCTTCACCCTGGCTCTGCACCCCTGGCGTCTCCTCTTGAGCTCCGCCAGGATCACAGGCCTAGCTCCAGGCAATAGCGATGTTTTGGAGAGCGCTAACAGCTGGTTGCACGTGTAGGTAAAAACAACCCCACCATTCCGCTCAGCGTTCAACAAAAAGTGGGGAAAGTAACAGGAGAACCAAGAAAAAATATATCAAACACACGGTAGCCATAGCGAATGATATTACCAGTTAATTAAAGGGAAAGAAGTGATGGAAAATAAGCATGGTGAGAAAAAAGCAAGAAACAATAAAAACCTACAGGAGCTGCTACAACAGGCTGCCACTACAACGGTGCCATCTTGGACATCTTGCAGGGATCAGGGATCAGGACTTAAAGGGATCATGACAGTCAATGCTTTCTGAAGCTTGCTATTAAGCTCTGATTTGATTGCTCCTCACATGACCCGGAAATTAATCTGGTCCGCCATCTTTAAGAATATTCCAAAAGGATTGAGGAGTGAGCATCGAGGGGGCTTACTCGAGGAACAATGAGTGAGGAAACATGAGAGTAACCTTGAAATTTGTCTCTGATTGGACAGAACTGAAGGGTGTACTACGAAGCAGAGTTTGTGGCTTAGCAAGTTTACTTGGGGTTATATCCGCGTCTTTGGGACTATGAATGGCTGTTGAGTTTAAATTAGGCATATCGCCATGGAAAGTTACACTCTGCGCCAAACCTGGTCTGAGCAGGTTAGCTCAAGGTCGAGGTTAGGGGATAGAAACCTATATATGCACAGCCCTTTCAGCTGAAATGTCCTGAGAGAATGCCGTCACATTTAGAAGATCCAGTTGACCTCTGTGCTCACCCCTCTTACTTTTCATGTTTCATCCAATCAGGGCACTCTTCATGTGGAGAGAATGACTTGCATGAGGTGATGGACAAGTCATTTGACTTGCTAATTGCTTTCTGCTCTGCTCTGCTTGTATTTCCCCCTTCTATGCAGAGTTCTTAAAAGAAGGTGAGAGAAGACTTTGTCTCCTGCAGAGACTATCTGAGTGTTGAAATGCTCAAATCTCAAAATAAAACTGGTGTTATGACACTCTTCAAGTGATGTAATATCACACTCTTCATTCAAAGAAAACATACTATCTGCCTTGCTTGCCAAAGGATGCTACAGCATATAACAACAAAACAGAGAAATTAAATATATATCATGTCATCTGAAGCTTATGTACTGTATAACTGGGGATGTTGATGTTGATGTTCTGTACATATTGGAGCCGAAATCTGTGTATTCAGGTCCCTCTCCCTAGAACTGCTACTTAGTGTGTAGTGGTCAGAAGTGTTCTGTGCCCAGATAGAGAGACAAAAATATACCAGAAAAAACAAACAACTCACAAAGTAGTCAGAATCCCTTTAAATTGTTTTTGTTAAAACTACAAGTGGAAATTTAAGCCACCACATAGTCTACAATCTACAATAACAACCTAAATAGATGATACGTATTTTATTCATTACTTGTCTTTTGAATGTTGAACTTGTGAATCATTATCATTTACGGGTTTAAAAGGTTTTTAGACCCCTGTATAGTGTAATTACACAATAAGTGCTCATTCCTTTCCTCAAATGGCATCACTCCACGATTTTCCCCATTGAAATCCTCTGGAAATACTGCTACAATATCTCATGTATTTCTATCTACTCTACCTTAAAGGAAATGCTTTTTAAATAAATAATAGCATACACATTATTTTATAATGCAGATCATTGGATTAGAACACATAAGAGGTTAGCTCATATTTTATGCAAAGAGAATTGATGTTTTTTCAGTCTGATGTCATATACAGTGCATCGACTCTCCCGAATAATCCACTTGTGCCTCACACACATTCACAAATTCACTGCACTATCGATGTTAATGGTCCAGATTACAAATACTTTGAACTGCACAAAATGGCAGCACATCTCAGACACCTCTGTCCAGTCTATATCCTTGTGACATCCAATCCAGAAAGATCTTGTAAACTGCAAGGTGATAAAAGGTGGAAAAACAGAAAATAAAAATAATGAAGAAAACAATTATTAGTAATAATTCATTGTGATGCAATTGTACGCCCGACTCGCTCATGAAATCAATATTAACAAATGTCCCTTTTTACCCAAATGAAATGCATGGTGGTGGGTGATGTGAAGCAACTCATTGTTTTTGGTTTGGCTATGTAGCAACTGACCTAAGTGCTGCTACGGGTGCCACCAACACTCGATTTATACATTTTACCCTTGTGCATGCCACCTTGGTCTCACTCAGATATGTAAGTAGCATAGGCATTTTGGAATGGTAGCCAAACCCTTTGAAAGCCATTTAACTAGTATGTGGAGAACACAACAAAGGAGAGCATTTGGACCCAAAATATTTTTTTGGTTTGCTTTGTCATCATGCCTCAATGCTGTGCAGCATGAGACTGTAAAAATAAAAAAAGAAACAAATCACTTTTTTCATGTAAGAAACTGAGAATCCATATTATAATAGGTTCATAATCATACAAAATATAGACACACATCATTTGATCTGTTTATTAAAAAAACCCAAATGTGATTGCTATTCTTTTTTAATAAATTAGACAAAATAATGTAATTTTTGCAACCTGTTGCACAAAGATCTTCCTCAACATGAAACCAGGCTGTTGATGTATTTGAAGCTGCAGTAGTAAAATTACAAGATGATGTTCCAAAATTGTCATTCAAAAATAATGACAATTAATGACAGGAAAAACAAGAACAATGAAAGATTGCAGTTCTTTGTTTCGTTAATGAGATTATTGCTATGGGAACATATTTACAACATCTATTGTCACATGCAATTACCATTTTTCACATATTTCTGTATTTATGAAAACAGTTTTCAAGACTGAAGACCTCCATGACAGTTAGGAGGATAGATACTCACATAAGGTGCCCCATGACAATCAGTCACAGTCTATGTTCTCCTTGCTTTTTCAGTTTTTTTCAACTGTCCATTTTTTGACACTCCTGCATAGTTCAGATTTCAGACACCATTTCAACTTTGAAAAAAATCAGCTCATTTAGGAAATTATTTCAATGACTTCTGGTATTCATAGCTTTTTTTCAAGCAATGGAGTAGGTGAGCTCAAAGCTGATTGGCTGAACCTCTCACACACTGGTTTCAGCTTCAGGACACCTTGTCCATAGCTTGTCCATACTACAAGAAAAATCACTTAAACTCTTGATTCTGTCCACATACTATGCTTCAACAATGACAGGATAACTCCCTGAACGACAGCTTTGTTGACATGCCAATATATCAGAATGCATAAGCATTTATCTTAACTGTATTACTTGTACTGCTTGAGATATAGAACTAGTATGACTGAACACACTCTAATTTGACAGCACACTGCATGTCATTCCCATTTGATATTCATGTGACATTATTTTTGAAATTGAGAATTTTTACAAACCTAACTGATTGTGTGGTTTGACGTTGCAATGGTGTAACAAGCATGGCAAATTGTCTTCTACCACACTACTTCCAGTGGGCCCACAGACCGCTCAAGCCTGTACACGATGTGTCTTTATCGCACTTCCTAGCAATGTAATCCGGTGTATATTTTGCACAGTGCAATAATGTGTTGCACTGAGACTGCACATAAGAATGTGCAGAGACTGCACATGAGAATACCTGCATGGTTTACTTTTGCATTTTAAGAAATTGTCCAGCATCTTCACTAAAACAGTGGCTCTACCTTCTCTGCTACAACCTACTGGTGGTAACTTCAGGACACCTTGTCCATAGCTTGTCCATACTACAAGAAGTCCCAGTGCATCTCATCGAGCCCAAATAATACCCTAACATTTTAGCAACTTTCAAACTACACGATGACCTAAGGTCAAAAGTGAATGCAATGCTGCACTGTCCTCCTTGAGCTGAAAATGTTGATATTTGCATGGCATTTTAGCTGAAATTTTATGAGCCTACTTAACAAAGAAAAAGTCAAAGTTCTGAGGTGAATTAATGCTGGTTTACCTCACTCAGTCTTTAGAGGTTGAATTATATATTTGAGGTTAAAAACTATACTGAATTTTTTATCAATACAGAATCTCGATTTCCTCACACATTTTCTTTCATATACTCCCTTCCCCCTCCATTCACATGGATCTTTTCTTTCCTTGTCACACTAGGAAGGTGACATACTTGCTGTTATTGCCCTGGCTGTTTTGTGTGTAACCTAAATAACACCACTGCACAAAGAATGAAAGACCTTATTGCCCCAAGCTATCTTGCTAGCTTTCTTATCTTTGTGTATGTGTGTGTTGGGCTTATTCAAGACTAATTTGGGACTTTGTTTGTTCCCAACTTTTGTATCACCTTTCTTTGAGGGAGACCTCGAGCTACCAGCCACTCCTGGGGTCCTACTAAAAGATTTGTATATCTATATTTCAGAATGTTCATTCACTAATGTTTTATAAGAATACTTACTGGATATATCATAAGATTATTTGCTTGCTGACTTATTGAGGTCAAATAATCACGTGCGACAGAAACGGCAGTGATACAGAAATGTCTCATGATTTCCATGTAGTCTCCAGCTGACATCTAATGGTTACACTTAAAATAGTGTAACAGACTCATGCTCATTGTGTTTGTTGGGAAAGTTCCTCTGGGGTTGACATAGGGCTGGTGGAGTGTTGTATTGTGGGACAGAGGGGTGTGTTAATAAAGTTTTGGATTCAACAACATGAATTCACAGCATGACTATCGGGGTCTATTTGCTCTCACATATATTGTGATAGGAACCTTTAAATGCTCGGTTACCATAGCAACCACATTGTAATATACCAGATTATTTTTAAATATATTAAATCAAAATATATTTTGTTTTGTTTTTAAATATTCCTGTTCTTCAGAGGAAAACGTGACGGTCAGGGATGCCCTTTGCTGCTTGAAAGGGAAGGGCAGTTCAGACCTTGTCGCAAAAATGCAAGCTTAGTACAAGTATGTTCTAGGTTGTTGACGACGGAAAACGTCAAATTAAAATACACCATCAAATGTAACTGTTTTGTTGCTACCGGAAAGTGTTACCTGATTGATTTTATTATGACACGGAGGGCCAACAGGATGTTTGATGTTATTATTTTAGCTTCATGGCGCTGCCCCGGATTGTTCAACGTGCACTGCGTCACATCCGGTAAGCGGCTTCTTTTTTGTTTTCCCGTATCCGCCATTTCAATATTTGAAGTTAGTTGTCAACGGTCGCTGTGTTGTGGCTGATATTCTGTCAACAGAAAGCGTTATATATTTAATACTGCCAACACCTGGACATAACAAACATACAAGGCCAATTTATTTCGTGGCAGCGTGTCTGAATCACTGGATTTTGATGCTCACACGGCCAGCGTCGTCGTCGTCTGTTTACTAAACGTGCCCTACGCGGTAAAGTTTTTGTATGAGTTGAAAGCTTTGCGTTTTGATAACGGGAGGGAGAGGAAGACCCGGTGAAGCCTCGGCTTTGGAGTGTTTATCATGGCCGGAAATTTTGACGCGGAGGACCGTGACACTTGGTACTGGGGTCGGTTGAGCAGACAGGAGGCCGTGTCTCTGTTACAGGGCCAGAGACATGGCGTGTTTCTGGTCCGGGACTCTATCACCAGCCCTGGGGACTACGTGCTCTCGGTGTCAGAGAACTCCAAGGTCTCCCATTACATAATAAACAGCATCATCAACAACCGACAACCTGGTCCAGGTAACAAAACCGTGTTTTTGCGTGAATTTAGCAAACGAAAACACTCCAATGCACTAACGAGCCAGCCCAATGAATATTACACACAAAATTTATTATTTTTGTTTTGATTTGATAAAATGACAATGGCAGTTAAATTATTTTGATAATTTAATAGTCTTATTAACACCCTTCAGGTCATCGTTTCAGATATTTTAGGAATGCAGAAATGGCAGACTACCATTAGTTTACTCTTTATCAATAAATAAAATTACATTTAAAAAAAAAAAAAAAAAAACAGTATTCCCACATATTGATGTTGCCAAAATACACCATGTGGAGGTTGTTTTGAAATTGTACATTGTTTAAATGCTCACTTGGTGGACTGATCAGGAGATGTGCCAAAAGTAACAGATCTGATGAGCTGGTGTTTTCATTTCTCTGTTAATAGTGTGAGTTTTAATAAATTCAACCATGACATTGACCCATGTCTACACCAGTGTACCATTTTCATGTTTTATTCAGATTTTGTATAGGATGGGTAATTGCATAGTTTTGTTTTTCTGACCCACTGCCCTGAACATCCCTCATTATACCAGGTTTGGTCCAACCAAGGTTCCGCATTGGTGACCAGGAGTTTGATGCCCTACCTGCTTTGCTGGAGTTCTATAAAATCCACTACTTGGACACCACCACCTTGATAGAACCTATCAACAAGTCTAAACACACCTCCTTTATCTGCATTGGTCCAGGTGGAGGTCTGCCAGCAAGTCTTGAAGATGAGTTTGTTCGAGCACTTTTTGATTTCCCCGGCAACGATGAGGAGGACCTTCCATTCAGGAAAGGTGATATTCTCCGTGTTATTGAGAAACCAGAGGAGCAGTGGTGGAATGCCCAGAACTGTGAAGGAAGGGCAGGAATGATTCCAGTACCGTATGTGGAGAAGTATCGACCGGCATCTCCAATATTAGTGGCAGGGCCAGGTCTACCTGTGGGACCACCAGCATCGATTGGGGTGGTAGGAAATTCTGACACCTCTGCAACCCAGTCCAGCACTCCTCTGTTGGGAGACCCCAGCCAATATGCTCAGCCGACCCCCCTCCCAAATCTTCAGAATGGACCTGTCTATGCCAGGGCCATACAAAAGAGGGTGCCCAATGCCTATGACAAGACTGCCTTGGCCTTAGAGGTAACTATGGATGTGTGTATTTGTAATAGTAATGTTGAGATTAACTGTCTTTTTTTAATTGCACTTATAAAACATTTCAGTCAGTGAGCCATAAAAATTTGGAGCTGCTGTTTTGAAACGGTAAGAATAATGCTCCGTTCACACTAGGGCTGAACAATGTATCACATTTTTAGCGATATTGAGATCGGTCATTTGTGTGATGTGCCTATAGCAGAGGGTGCGATATAATGTATTAAAGGGAACCCCGACTAACATGAATTGTATGCTTTAACAGGCTATAATTTACCTCTTCTACCAAACAATGTTGTTAGAAATATACAAAATACTTAAATTTCTTATAAATTCTCAATTTTTGATACATATTTTGATGTACGGGG
>OMOW01110486.1:8685-18922 GCA_900312555.1 Lamprogrammus exutus
TGTGACTGGAGTTCAGACGTGTGCTCTTCCGATCTGATCGGCCAACCAATCGAAAAATGTGTGTTTTATTGTGGCGGCTGTAAATATAATGAATTCATTTATGCTTGGTTGAGCATTTTCACCCTCAGCTTGTTCGTGAGACGACTTGACAAACTTTTCAGCCTCTTATTTGGTCTCAACACTCCTGATTTTTGTTGTGCTCAAGTGGCTCTTCAAGCTGGAGGATGGAAATGGAGGAGCTCACAGCTCGCTGTCGCTGCAGCTGGTGACGTTCAAGCAGGACCCCATTGCTGTCCAAGGAGAGGATGTGGAGGTGGTGCAGTTCTGGGTTTTCAGTGGAGTTATATGACAGAGACAAACTGGGCTGGTCTATTAATACACCCAGCAAAGGAGGCCAAAGCCTGGTTTTCCCACTGTGCATGACAGAATAGTTCACACTTCATACCAGTGTATAGAAAGAGAGCGTACACTTCTTGCAGGAGAAGAAGCCTCAGGGAATCATTGGCATCAGTCAGTGAACATGAATAACACAAGTCCCTTTATTATCAAAGACAAGTGCTGTACACATTTTCAAGGAAAGGTTATAGCATAATGTACCCTGGTACACAGACGTCTAACCATCCAACTAGTCCATGGATGCAATTATCAATTCATTATCAATCCTACCCTCACGATAGCCCCTACTGTACACAAATTCATATACTTGTTCATTACTTTGGGACTCGATTAGTGGAGTTGTTTTGACTGATATGTTTGATTGCCTATACTCATCTTTACCAGGAATGGCATGTGATTGGCTCAATCTCCACATGATTGATGCGTTTGCGAGCCTATCACAGCTTGTCTTCACTGGGACAAACCCAGAGGGCTGAGTTGGAAGCACTTGCTTTAAGCTCAGGGGCTGCAGAAATTTTATCAACTCTTCTTGGGGGACTTCCGCATTATGACAAGACCAATGTTTGTCCTTTATGAGCAGATGGACTCCTTTAACAGGGATCGGCGCCACAAATCTCAAATCTAGACTTGAGTCAAATGTTGATTTGAACACACTCGAGTGATGTTTTCAATCCAATCAAGCCCCACGCCAGTTGGATCAGCACATCAATCAGAGAGCAGAAGCTAATCAGAGGAGTCAGCTGGTTTGCTGTTTGGTTGGACTGAAACCCAAAGACTGCAGGTTCTCCATGACGCACGGTTTGTCAGTTATAAAGTATTTTAGAATCAATCGCTTTTATTTTCTAAATATCCTTCACTTTGTAGTCTGGATTCAGTTAATATGTTTTGACAAACTCCACCACAAGTGCAATGCCTCTAAAACTGAGTACTGTCATAATAGGATCATCTATTGATTATACATTTTACTTAAATCATTAATCCTTGAGTCTATAAAATGTCAAACACAATAATAAATGGTCATTGTACAAAACCCAACGTATTTAAACTGATTATTTTGGTTTACTGCAGGTGTTTTCCATCAGAGATGCATACGTTTGGAACAGCCTGCACCTTTAAATAGATCAATCGCTCGATTGATTTGCTTCAAATGATTTATGTTTATGTTCTTGTTTTTATGTGAATTGCTTTCACTGTTCCACCTGTTAATTTTTTTCAAATATCGGTCCTCCAAAAGCTTTTTTTTTTTTTTAAATCAGTTTTTACTATAATGTCATTGTTTCTGAAAGCAACTTCACAGATTTTTTTTTTTACAAGTGCCTAAGAATTCTGCACAATAATGAAGTAAAAAACCTTCAAAAGAAAATTATGTAACTGCTATTTTTTCCCAATTTGACACAAAATCATCAAACTAACACTAACACCAATGTGTGTGCGAACTACTGTGTAATCACTGTGTGAAAGAGATGGAAGTGGTGCAAAAAAAGGTTCTGCAGAGGAAAATGGGGAAAGCACGGAAACAAAAATAAAAACACAATCCACCCTGAGCTCAGAGCACAATGAGCTCAGTCTCTTCTGTCCAATCACTCACACAGTAAATGGCTTTTTCCACCTTCAGTGACAGCGTGAGACTGTGTGTGTAGACTCCACAAGGTCAAGAAATACTAAGAATACTAAATAATACAGACTGAGCTGAATGTGAGACTAACTTCCTTTCTCAGGCTTCACATTTACACATTTTTAGATTGATATTCAAATCTCAGCTGAACCGTTTGGCTTCTGTCAACTGCTCCACTAATCTCTGGGTGGGCAAAATTTCTAAGATTTAAGCCTAAACTGTGCATCTGTGCTAACGGTTCCTCAAAAATATGCTGTAAAATCAGTGCACAGATCTATTGTGTCTAATATACTGGACCACATGCTGAAAAGGTGGACATTTTGAAACTATTCCTTTGAATACGCTGATACAGAGCTTAAACATGCCGTGTCTAACAAAGGGTCAAGATATTCGGATGTGTATACAAACCTTATTTCATGGTTAAATACCAAGAAGTGGAACGACAACGTGCACACATTTCTTCCACTTATGTAAGGAAAACAGAATCCGAGTGTCTGCAGACAAGAATCTGCCGGCATTCCAAAAAACAAAACACCTGGCACATTCCTCTTTCCAGCATTCACGCCTCACCTCAGCTGTGAATGACAACGTAAACACAACTACATCAATATAATAACGCTGGAAGATCTAAGTCTTTCCTGTAATATAAAATCACTATAAAAGGGATTCTTTAAATCTAAATATCTATTATCTAAAAAGTTCCAATCTTTACTTTACTTAGAGATATTAAAGTGTATTTCACTTGAAAATCTTATGAACTACGTCAAATGTAAAGAGGCTAAAGTTATTTTACTGCTTGATTACTCTGTGCAAAACTCTGGTCTAAATGAATTATTCTTATAAACTCTTCATAGACACAAACATCTACAAAAGTACCAATAAATTATCACTTAATCAGTATCACTCAAATATAGAAATGAAAACAATCCATGTATAAATCAAAAGGTCTAATCTGTATTTTTCTGTATTTGTTAGTCTGTATTTCTGCACACAGACATGTTATATATTACCATTATTATTGTTATTATCATTACTAATAACTATCAGTATTATTATTATTAGTCGTATTAAAACTTAATTAATACGTACTATATCTATTATATTGTATACAGTATTAAATATATTGTATATATACACTAACATAAACAGATATTTTGTTTATTTTAATCTATATTTATATACCAACAGACCAAATTTACAGATGTCTCACATTCTCCAGGCAAATCCAGATTAACAATAATGATGACAACTCCCCCAAAACTAATATCCGTCCAGGCAATGATTACTCAATGACAACAAATCAGTGTAACAGTCAGGTGTGTGTGTGTGAACGGTTAAGAGCAGAAATTAGCAGTGATCTCTTGGTTAAACACACAGAGTAAACTGTGACAGTGATCAGCATTATGGAAAACAACCACTAAGAGAACAAAGTTATGACACTTTTAGAAAAGCGTTAGTAATTCATAAATTCTGAATTAATACATTTCAGAAAGATTAGCTGATTTTGTTCCCATAAAAGGCTACCTTAATTTATATTACTTTATGGAATACAACTTATGATACATGATGATGGATGACCTAATCCAGTAAGTAAACTGAGTTTAGGAGTTTGCTGGCTGAGTAAAACCTGGAACCCCTTCAAATCAAATCAATTCTACCGAGCTTTACTCAACAAACATATCCAGATACGTCATTAAATCCTGCTTCTGGGAACAAACCCATAGCGTGTCATCTGCTGTCACATTAAGCCATAACCGGAAATGTCTGAGAATCACTAAGTTATCGACATAAAACGAGCTGAAAGCTGCGAGAACGAGTCTTGAAAGGACAGATACAAAGGTCAAAGCTGGAGTTATGTATGATTTGTCAGTGAATAACAACAAAACATGTCTCACCTTGAGGGAAAACTCAATTTAAAATATATTATAAAATATCAATACCCTATAATCCCCTATTCTTCCTACAGGAAGCTGTCATGACTGATGCCTGAGAAGAATGGTCTTTTTTCCCCAACTATATACAAACTTAATGTAAAAAAGGGAGGCACAGTGAACTTTGTACAAGCCAGGAGCTATTATTACATCAAAGTCTATTTAACGTTTTAGTCAATTAAAGCAAATTTGACAGTTTGCTTTGCTATTTTATTTCGATAATGGTTCCAAGCAGTTTGTCTTCTGAAAGGTTTCCAGTCTGAACAGCTGGATTACCCAAAATAACCAGCAACTGCATCACATAGATCTTCACTTCCACTAAACGTTTCAGTCCTGCCTTCCGCCCCAAATAAATGAGTGTGAGAACAGAGAGAAGACAAATGAGGTGTAGTTTCTTCTCTAAACCACAGAAAGTGTGTTCACCATGGAGCCTAAAACCTTACAGACAACACAGATTCTGAGCTTTTATCACCAATATTCTTTTAAATACCTTAAGGCTCTCCCCACTGTATGGATTTGTGATCCACTGTTGCAGGCATTTCTGTGTTTGAGGCTCATTTTGAACACAAACGTGACCAATAATCAAGTTACAAACAAGTAACAAACACTTCCTCACTGGGACACCGAACACAGGTCGCGGTGCTCTGAGAAGAGGTCACAGAACTTTCTCCGAGGTCATCAACCCGACCTCCCGATCACCATATTGATCATCATATGCCATGTATTGATTATCAGCTTTGGCTGGAGCTGACACATGTATCAAAGTGAAGGCTGCGGCAGGGTGGCGCAGGCCGGTGGGCGGTGTTAGCGTGACTGTGAGAAGACCAAGTGGGCCAGCACAGACGGAAGCCCTGAGCCACCGACACGTGGTGCTCCTCCATGACTCCCTTTTGTTATTTAATCGAACGAGAAAAGTGTAACAGGAGCAACAGGAGGAGGAGGAGGAGGAAGAGGAGACCACACTGGACTTTTCTCCTCACGTCGGCTCCACGCTGACTGACGTGGCGGAGAAAAACAATGTAACACTTGTGAAAAGTCCACGCAGGAGAGAAACAAATCACCGCCATCATATTTCCACATTTGTGACTTTATACTTTATATAAACCTCACACAGATTCACGTCACCGACACTTCACCCACTAAGAGCCCGCGTACTTACCACGTCTGCTCTTCTCTGTGGCCGCCAAAGCTTATTCCGGCTTTATAAACAGGACATCCCCACTGCCACGGAACTCCACGCACACGGGCCAGAACTCACAGGTGGGCTCTGAAGCTTTGATTTTGTGGATTTAGAACCCACTCAGCACACCAAACGACTCAGGCCTCCACTTTTAGTCCAGCCTGCGATCTGTTTGGTAAAAGCTCAGCCGCTTCCTGTTGCTCCAAGCCAACGCGGAGGCGGAGCCAAAGCCCGCGAGCTCACACAAACTCCAATAGTCATCAAAACGGATCAATATATTCCAAATGTTTGATTGACAGCAGCGGCATCAAAACCGATCAGTCTGCACCAGCTGAGGTGTGCAGACTTTACTCTGGTACAGCGACAAATAATAATCCAATATAATTATTCATATTCATTGAGAAAAATCTGATTCTATCAAATTACTTAGAGGTTTGACAGAAATATTAAAGTTTTTAACGATAATAATGATTGAATAAATAAATAATAAAGGACACAGAAGAGGATTAGAGTCAAGCACAAACACATTCTTCCTTTTTTCTCTGAATTCTGACGTTAAAGTTTTGCTTATGTGGCCCTAATCCTCTTCCATAGCTTTATGATTAGTATAATATCAAGAATATATGCATTATTCATGATCATTTACTACAACCGCACTTCATCAAATTTGGAGTTTGTTTGGGAAGAGGGAGAAACCTGTGGTGTACTAGATGCAGCTCATCTGTATGAATTCAGCTGGAAATTAATGCTTTAATGCTTTCAAACTTTGAGATAAAGGGGATCTGCTGTGCGGCCCCAGCATGTCTCACTGGCTAAGATTAACTGAGTGCAATTTGGTGTGTGACTGAACACTAACTGTAATGAGTATGCATTCCTGTGAAAGTAAAATGCGGTAGAGGTCCAGGTGCAGATGTGCCCCTAGGATTTAAGGTTATTTTATCAGGTACTTAAAGTCCTGGATGTTCTAGTGCACAGTCTACAATTTCAGCAACAGTCAGAATGAATGTAGAAGTCTGCACCTTGACATCAGTGACTGAGTAAAGGTTGTTAATAACTTTTTTGAAGGTATCCACTGGTTACAAACACACTGCAGGATGTGTGTTTGCATGAAAAACAACATGTGATCGGAGGAAAGTCGCTGGCTTGTGTTTGTCTATAAATAAATAAATTCCAGTTGGTCAGTTGTGTATGTGTTCTGCTTTTCTGCACAACGAATGCATTTGGGATTCAGTCTATCAATTTTATACTTTTTCTCCAGCCTCCATTTCTGCATTTGTGCGTCAACACTGTCAGTATCCTCACCATAAATGGAGATGTGAGTGACAGTAGTTGGGACAATAAGTCCAGAGTGAGATATTACTTGTGTATAAATGCTAAGCTGCTCCAGGACATAATCATTCTCACATTTCATTCTGACCATTTTTAAGTGCATTGTAACATGTTTTGTTCACAACAGTGACTGAGTCAAAAATAAAAATAGAAAGAAATAAGAGTTGAAACAAAAAAAAATTCAGAACAAAATACAAAAAGGTACATTTTCAAAACTCAAAAAAAGTCTTATCAACACAGTAAATCATTAAGGGCACATCTGCATTCTGTACATATACCTGTTGGCATAGTTACACATACACTCGTATTTCATGTATATTTTATCCATATTGTATACGGAAACTTTAAAGAGCAATCGATAGGTTTGTTCTGCCATGACCACGGTGACGCTATAAGTGTGGAAGGTTAGGATGATTCCAGGGGCCTGTGACTGGCAGGGGCCCTTGACCTATCTAACAATATTGGGATGGTGGCGCCCAAAGTGAAATCTGTGCTGGCATCCCCATATGAACAGCAGAGATTTATTTCAGTCTAATATGAGAGTAGACAGCAGCAGTGCTGCAGATGCTCCACATGTGTTTCAGATTCATACCTATGAATTATAAATGTTCACTACATGTGCTGTATGTGTTTAAGTTGTTCCTTGACTGGTATCTCTGCTATTTATACTTTCAATATTAGCAGCAGGTCCGTATGCAGCACTGTTTCACGGCATCACAGCATCAGTCTTGGGTTCGAATCCACCTGAGGCTTTTCTGAGCTGAGTTAGCATGTTCTCCCATGTCCATATGGGTTTATTTCAAAGTGCTCTAGTTTCTTTAACTCTAAGTTGCCCGTAGGTGTGAATGTGAGCCTGAATGTGTTTGCTTGTGAGTGTATTAGACCGGCACCCTGCCTCTCACCCGGCGAACGAAGGTTCCAGCCCCTGCAACCCTGTACAAGAGTATAGAGAATTGGTGGATATAAGTAGATGAGACTGATTCAGTGCTTAGGGATAGGCACGATGATTTGCTATAACCAAATAACTTATATAAATTACATGCATGTAAGGCCGAACAAACCTAGAGAGGATTTGTCTTGTTGTAATATTATACAGGCTTTAAGAGAATGAAACAAAT
Source organism: Lamprogrammus exutus (assembly GCA_900312555.1). Lineage (NCBI taxonomy): Eukaryota > Metazoa > Chordata > Actinopteri > Ophidiiformes > Ophidiidae > Lamprogrammus > Lamprogrammus exutus. The sequence continues at coordinate 16,255 of OMOW01110486.1, forward strand.
ACAAAATCTGGCTCCAGATCTGTACCAAACTTTAGCGGACCATCCCTTTCAGCATGTTTCATCAAGAGAGTTCCTAATTTTTTAACCAACAAGCCAACCGACAGCAGTGACAATATCATCTCCTCGGTGGCGGTAATAACATTTGCCAGAATCTATTTATGTCTTCTACCTTCACACCCGCCTCCATTATCATACTGATGATGATACACAGCCAGACAGGGCCACTCAGTCCAATTCTGTGATCAAATTTATATACTGAGCTGTTACCTGAGATTATTACCACTGGTCCAAATTCTCCTGCCTGCACATTGTTTTTCCTGCAGCACTGTCAGTGTCAATGTGTCAATGTCAGTCCACGTCTGAAATGCTCCCAGCCGTACGCATCAAACTGAATATTTCAAGTGGGGCATCCACGTCTTCCACTGCTGCTTATATGCACTTTAAGCGTCTCAGTGCAACTTTTTAAAATGAAAAAACTGCTGTTTGATCATATGATTGTTCAAGACTAGTTCCAGGATCTTGATGTTTTAGGGAAACAACAAGTAAACACCATTTTTCTAGAAATTCAACACAAGGTATAACACGTTTGATTACGTGGAACCACCACAGAGTGTCCTACTTTTTAGAGAGAAGGCCTACACGGCAGCTGAAAGTAGCTGCTGGAAAAGCCCACAGCTTCAATTTGGGTGAATAATGGCTTACAGCAGATATGAGCTCCCTCACCCGTGCGCCACAGCCCACAGCACACTGCAGCTCCCTTACACTTACTCACAACAAACCTACTGTAGACTATAGCTTATTTTAAACGAAACTATTTCAGACTAACCTATTTCAAACTTAGAAGTGTTGGCTCTACGCACAACTGTGACAACAAACTGTAAGCCACATAGGCTGTAGATGAGCGTTAAAGGAAATAAAGAGAGAGCACTTTTACCACGCTTTATACATACACGTGTACAAATATGAGCAGGGTCCTGAGAGTGCAGCCTGTAGTTTGACACAGGTGGGATATGTAAATATGAGAAATGATGGAAGCTGCTAAAGGAGTCCATACCTCTGCCAAGGCCCAACTGTCCTCCAATTATGGCTGCGTCTCTCAGTAATGAAATGCGACAGGTTATTGCCCTTACCCTTACCTTGGAAAAAAATCTGTTGTAGAGCCACCATCAGACCAAGATACAAATTTGTTTTATAAATGCCACAAATGGGCGCGGCCTTAATGGATAGATGCAGACAGATCCAAGGAATCAAAAAATAAACACATTTGATTCTACGTCTTGTGGTTGAAATGTTATAGGCCAAAACGTAAACGTTGTTATGACAGCACCACCATCAGGATGACCAGAACCAAAATTTAATTAGTTCTTCCCTGGATCATCATGGCCAATGTGTGCAAAAACAATAACTCCTTGGAATAGGTTATAAATGTGTACCCTTGGTCCACAAATTTATAAAAACAATAAAATGAAGGAAATGTAACCAAACCCAACAATACCGGGTACATGCAGAGAGAGAGACTGCATCCTTTCCCTCCTCTCTGTGCTCTACCCATGCTTGCTCCATCAGGTGTGTTCACTTGGAATTGTGCCTCCCAGATATTGATTGGCCAAACCAACTCCTCATCAAGTGAACACACACTCAAGTTCGCTAATCAGCTGTAGGTCAGACAGAGAGAGAGATGTTGTGAGTGTTGTGGTATCAGAAGACCGGGAAGGAGAACTGCACCTCTAAGGTCAGCACGCTTTGTCATATAGAGCACAGTGATGGCTGTGAGCACAAGGACTGTGAGGAGGTGGACTCAGGAGGCCAGTGAGGCACTGCAGGACAGCTTTGAGACCACGGACAGGGATGTGCTCTGTGAACCACATGGGGAGGATATTAACAACATGGCGGACTGCATCACTGACCTCATCACCTTCTGTGAGGACACCACCGTGCCGGCCAGAGCTGTATGCTGCTTTCCCAACAACAAGCCTTGGATCACCAGTGACCTGAAGGATCTACTGAATAAGAAGAAGAGAGCCTTCAGGTTTGGTGAAAAGGAATAATTGAAGCGGGTTTTCAGGATTTTAGGAGGAAAGGTACCGTGGTTAAGCCCATTCACATCCTGGGTGAAAAGGTGGGGGTTGTGAAGTATTACAAGTACTTGTGTGTCTTCTTGGTCAACAGACTGGGCTGGAAAGCCAACAGTGAAGCTGTGTACAAGAAGGGGATGAGCAGACTCTATTTCCTGAGGAAGCTGGAATCCCTCAACGTGCGCAGCAAGAAGCAAGTGCTATCTACTTTGCTGCTGGGGGAGCAGCATCGGTGCTGGTGATGCTGGCAGGTTCAATAAACTCATTCGTAAAGCTGCGTCTGTCATTGGCCACAACCTGGAGCAGTTTGAATCAGTGATGGAGAGGAGGTCACTGAGCAAACTGCTCTCTATCATTGACAGCCCAGCCCATCCCCTCCATGACACACTGGACAGACAGCAGAGCTCGTTTTACCACAGACTCACTCAGCTCCGCTGTCGCAAAGAGCGTTTCGGGAGATCATTTCTCCCTTTCGGCAACTCAATGTACAGCAGCTCACCTCTGTGTTACAGGTGATTGGACTGTGAACTGTACATTGTCACAATTGCAATAGTGTTTTTCACACTGCTGTTTGCACATCTCACACTGCTGTT
>OMOW01110493.1:0-17075 GCA_900312555.1 Lamprogrammus exutus
AAGAGTAAAATGAGACATTTTGCACCCCACATTGGAAGACAAGCTTATTTCTAAACGGCGTTAGGTTTGAATGGGTCCAGATTTAGGCAAGCATACATTGAAAGTCCAATGATGCAAAAGCACATTAAAGGTAAACAAAGACATACTGTACTTTTATTGTATCTTTCTGTAGAAAACACTCATGGTGATTCTTCAAATTTGTACACTTTTATGCTATTTATTACTTTCAATGTGTTTTGTATTTTAACAAAAACATAGTTGCACAATTAAAGACTGTTATAAAATGGTTGGACTGCTCGATCAATCGTTATCAGTGTCGATACTGAGCAAAAGAAATGTAATTTATTTTTACATTTCTGTTAAAATCTCATTATTGCAGCTGACTAATTGTCAGATAAGAGCGACGCAGGGTTAATTACCTGATGGAGACAGAGGGGAGCGTTCACTTCTGCCCACCAAGTTCCTTCATTCGTCTGAGTTTATGTTTCCAAAGTGGAAGGACTGTCATAATGTGGGATTTAACCCGCAAATGTCATTTATTATTGAACGTATTCACATTTTCTCACAAGATTCTCAGCGTGACGCATGCGATAACGTCGGACCCCTGGGTGCATCGTTATTTCCACAGCCAACGACACCTTTGCTGCTTTCTATTAAGCCCGAACACCCCGGTGTGAATAACGAGTGTAGCTACTCGTTCTCACTTGGGTTGCCTAATGATGGCATCATCAAAGTGTCCGACGGAAGAGATTGTAAGGAAATTCACTGCGCCATTATCTCCAAATAACCACGTGAGGCCACATTGTGCTGCTCAGCTCAGAGTTACGTACGCTCGCATGTTGTCTATTAGCATACGCGACACATTCGTGACGTTTGTCGCTGATGATGCCGACTCTTGCGTGCATCAGAATCCGAAAAGCCCACGGTTTAATGAGCGTCGAACCTTCGGAAACGAGAGAACAAAGAAGCGGAACGCAAGAAAGAGCTCGCCGGGTAGGAATAGGTCGTGGCCATCTGGTAGATTTGAGCGAGTGGCCCTTTCTCCTCCTCAGCCTGTCAACTGGGACCAGTGGAGACAGAAATCAGTCAGATGAAACTGATGTGGACATCAGGTGGAGGATCCACTTACAGCTCGTCTCGCCTGAGCTCCCCTTGACTGCTGGTGCACTCCGATACGCTGCCATGCCCTTGCGAGACAGTTCTATTTCTCCAGCCTCCTATAGGTGTTCAGCAGTGACTAAACACTCCCAAATGACCTTATCAATTGTTTTATTATTGCAGCTCTGGCGGTGGGTGGGGGAGGCAGCAGACGGAGCAGCAGAAACACATTCACCGCTCAAGATTTAGCGAGAATCCTCTTCGCTCCAGTTGCGGTTTGAGGTTTTGGCGATTATGTAAAACCCTCAGAATCATTTCTGTCTCCAACGCAAATGAACAGGGAATGCTTTGATCCACCTGCTGAGATTACTTCCATTTCAAGGTCGTTCTTCAGCCTTCGTCTATTTGGCAAGCGCTGGAATTTATAATTACCTCCCGTCCTGAATAAGTGCTCGGTGTTCTTATTAAAGAAATGAAAACAACTTACAGGAAATGTGTGTGTGAGGCTTTATTTCTACTGCTGCCCTCACACCCCGCCGCCGTCCCACTGACAAATTTAATGATGCGGTACATTAGTAATCCCGCTCGCTAACTTGTGTCTGCCAACTCTCGCTCTCTAGCAGATCAAAATCAAACAGATTTTTACGTCCTCGCTCGCCCCAGCATCGCACCGTTTGCCACAGTAAACATTGTCCTCTTACAGAGACGGGTTTTACGATAAGGACATACATCGACGCTTAGACATCACGTGTCTTGTTCTAAAAGAGTCCTAAAGATGCACGACTTTTTCTGGATCTCCATGATGTTTAAGTCGTTTGCAGTATCGGTTTTAGTATACTGCAATACCATTAATATGTCTCCTGTCAAAAGGTATACGTTTAGTCCTCCAAATCCAGGCCAGATCTGATCAAATTACACCTATTGATAGTTTGTCATGTGATGATTTCTTACGCATTGATTTCTTTCTTGTTGGAATGTTCAGTGTCCCTGGATCAGGATTGGCACCAAAATCGGATGAGTTCTTCCTTGGGCCAACAAACAAACAAACAAACCTACCAACATACACAGGTGAAAACACAACCATCTTGGCTGAGGTAAATATGCTTTCATAATCGAAAGAGAATTGAACGAGAGAGAAAAGACAAACGAGCTGCAGCATTCTTTCAAAATCAGTAAAAAGCACAGCCAACACTTTACTACGTACATTATTTGTTGTGTGAATGTGATTTTTAAATGTAATTATATTGTTTTTTAGTCCATTTTTCAGTTGGTTTTATGTATTTAAACTGAACCAGATAAATTCACAGGCATTTCCAGAGGTCAGGGGAGTGAGGAAAAACACCTTTGTGCCAACGGGAAACCTGTTTGTGCGTGGTGGTGAATACATTTATGATGAAATCTCGTCTTTGATGAAAGCACATCAATATTTGCGTTGGTCTTTTACTCCTGTTGTACACTTGTGGACTCATACGTGCTGTGCAACACGCTGAAAATGAAGGTCACACCGCAGTAAAGTGGAGAAGTGGAGCTTTAATATATTCCTCTTTTTATGATAATAACTTACCAATCCATACATTAAGGTCACTGAAACATTCAAATTAAAATTTTTCAGCAAGTAACCTGATCATATTCTAAACAGCGATGCAGCCTGGACAACATTTCAGTACAAATTCACTGCTCGGCATCAAATCTGACAGTAAATCTGAATGACTGATTGAGTGTAACAACAACAACAGCATATAGGGAAACCGTATAGCTCGCTGTAAGGCTTTGCACGTACACACACACACAGTTTTCCTATACAAACAATACAAGGTTTCACACACGCCTCACCACAGATTGTTGAGCACCATGTACACACACACACACATAAAGACTCGAGTGCCGCGCAACTTGCTGCCAGTGCAAAAAGTACATCTGCAAGTCACACACATACGCGCTGTTCCTCATGTACGGTATGAATAGATCACCATCTATCCATAAAGAACTGCTGCACACTAATAAAATAATAATAGAATGTGGCAAGTTGCAGTGTGTGTAAGCTGGGAACGTCCATCCAGTCTGCACTGTGTATTGTTGTATTGGTATTTTACAATTTCTAAATTTGGCAAAAACAAAGTGGATTTCTGACCAGCGAATGAGCCCAAAACTCTTGTGGTTTGCTTATGCGACATTACCAGTCGACCTCTTAACCTAATCCTTAGTTTAAGACTACGAATAAACTTGAAAAATTGAACTTTACACCATATCATTCTTTACAGCCACCTTGCCCGTTATGTTCATACATGAAGGGTCAACAGGTCCTCATTCATGTGTTTTCTGCCTCTTATATGCATAGTTTTTTATTATCATATTTACTTACACCATTTGCATTTGTATTATTGCATTTTTTATTCTAATACAACATGCACTGCTGTGGCAAAGATAATTAACACGTAAATCTCATCATTGTATGTGACTAGCAGCAATGAAAGGTTAATTACCTCATGGTGCTTGTATTTCCGGCCCCTCACGCTGCCTAAAATAGGGGGGCTGTCATAACTTGGGGGGATTTAACCCGCAACCACCCAACCCCTAAGTGACATCCACACCCAGCTTACGCACCGCTAAGAATCGACATCTGTATCCCGCCTCTGTGACAGACGGCACGTGAAGATGAATTAATGAGACGTGTGTGTCCACTCCTTTCATCCACAAAATGGATGCATCGCTGCATCGAGGAGGAAGGTTAGAGGGGGAAGCGCACCGCTGCTAAAATGTCTGTATCAAATATTAATGAAGAGGAGCCCGGGATGATTCAGTCTGTGTATTATTAATGACGACATTGGTTGAGTCAAACTGAGTGAAGGACATTGTGGACAGAGCTGCCGACACAAACACACACACACATACACACACATGTCATGCGCCTCAAGATGGATTATTATTGGACAAAGTTATAAATTCATGCATGCTTTTAATTTGGTGCAGGATGGTCCAATTAGTGTTTGCAAATAATTTTCTGACAAGAACTACAGTTTGTATTTAAAATATGGAAATGAATGCTGGAGTTTCTAAAGCCTGAGACTGCTCCATAACCTGGAGAGAAGACAGGACCTCCTGATGTTTCCTCTGTTTTTATGAGCACATTTCATTATGGCAGTGAAGCCACACAGATTACATACAAATTATACTTTCTGCTGCTTTGTGTATCTACTGTGGTATTGCGCATTTTGCTCCAGTTAATAAGCAGCTTTAACTGATTAGGACTTTAAATTCAATATAACATTACGTCATGAAATGTTGCTGTCATTAGGACCAAAGCTCGTACTTTATTTCAGCCTGGTTTTAGCTTAATGACAAAAAGCATTTTATACGTTATGTAAAGAACTTTGATAAAAGAAGCGTTTCACCCAATGTAATCAAACCACAGAGGAGCAGTGGGACCCTGTGTGTGAGCTGAAACCACACAAATCCCCAGTTGTTAAGTGACAACCTCGTATTGTAGTTCTGTGGGTTTTTATTGTCTTCATTATTCTGTTTCAAGGTACAAGGTTGTAAAAAATATATAACTGCAATTCTGGGGATTTTCAAGGCAAAGAGAGACATAACCTGATATTGTTAGAGTAGCGTCCCTCAAACACAAAGGCACACAAAGTCCCTCTTTTAAAACACACACAACCACCAAAGCAATGATAAAATATTAAAATAGAAAAATGAGAAATTCAATATTAAAAGAATTGAAAACAAGTAAAATGAGTACAGCTTCAGTACAAATTATAATGCAGTAATACATAAAACAGCCCCACTTCAACAACACACTGTGTGTACTTCTGTGCACACTGAATGAAAACAGACAGATTTACAGACTCTCTCTGTAATAGCCCATGCTGCTCTGAATCTGACTCGCTCACTCCTCTTGTAGCTGGCCGGTTTATCTAACCAGGTACATTAAAATATGTTACAAGTTGATGTCAAAGAACCAAATGAAGGGTTTGTCTTAAAGGAGACATTCCTAGTTTTGACGCTTTGACGATATTCAACTGGTGCTCGCTGCGATCTTCCCCCACAAAAATGAGGAAAAACAACAACTAAAGCATAAACTGTCCCGTTTAAGGGTGGAGAGATGAGTTGTTGGATGTTAGCGTAATAAATCCATGAGGCATCTGGGAAAATATACACAGAGACAGACACAAATATTGGCTAAAACTCCAGCTTCTGGTCGCTAATGTAATTAATTTCACAACTGGAGGAGAGAGATATTGAGGTGCAGCTTCTTTAAACCAATTCAATTATCTTCTTAATCTAACAAGATGGAGGAGAAATCAATTAGATTGTATTACTGCGAGGCAAGCGGCGGAGATATTTTTATCCAACAGCAGAGGAAGGAAGGAAGGAAGAAGAAAAAACAGCGGCTTTGTTTCTGTGTCAAATCATTTAAAAGCGTAATTAGCACATTTTTCAATCTGAGGAGGATTTTGTTAACGGGAAGAATGGCGAATTCAGCTTTAAAACTGAGCCGATTCCGGCAAACGACCTTGTCAGGACACAAAGCTCAGAAAACCATGCAAAATGTGGAAAAATAGTTGATGAAGTTGATCGAAATGAGTAATTCAACACAGTATATTAACTTTATTAACTAATTAGAAGCTTCCACTGAGAACAATAGTCCCATGTCTGTTACCTTGCGCTAGCCTAGCAACTGCGCTGCTACGTAAACAATGGCAGCAGCGTCGAATCCACTAGCTAGCTACACACTAACAGTCTATTTAGAGTTGAACTGCACATTTTCATTCATGTCTAATAGATGTTGATGTCTTGTCGCTTTTCAGTTTGAAAACCTTCACGCGTCTCGTTTTCGGGTCACGACAAGAAGGCAATGCTAGTTAGCAACGCTAGCTGGCAACTCTTGGCGTGGTGATTCAAAGAGGCTATGATACATGAAGCAGCGACTAACACTCTAGATGCCTGGATGAGCGTTGAAAGTTTAAAACTACTGTGGCATTGTTAACTAAACAGGATTGGATGCAGATATTTGTGTTTTCTGGCAGCATCGATTCTTTAAGTAGCGTTAGCAGTAAGGCTAGCTGTAGGCAAAGTGAAAAAGGTACAGATTTATGTCACTAACACCCAGTGGTCATGATTCATTTTATTCTATTGGCAGACATCCAGGTATTATCGAAACTACATTAGCCTGGTTGCCTTGGCGATGACTCAAGCGAGCCACCGCCCGCTAGATGTATGTAAGCAAATGTTAGCTAAATCAGTAATGGCAGGACAGGACCTCTTCATGATATCACAGGCTGCTCTCCTGAGATGATACCAGAGCAGCTCTCAAGGACAAATTTGAATTGTTTTTACTTTTCAGGCTCTATTTTAAGCTCTCAAGATTACAATCACCAATGAAATTTCCTCAAATTGTTGTGAGAGCCTATTTCATGATTTTCCAAAACATTTCCAGACCTGGAAAACAGACTTTTCCCCAGATGTCCCTGACCATAGAAACCTTGTTTAAAGAGAAGGAAGATGTGTAGTTTGACATTGACAAGTCTGATCTGATGGAACATTGTGTTTGGTGTTGGCATTTTGCCATTATTCACATTGTGCACAACATGCTCTCTAATGTAGAACGTTAAAATTTATTTCACTCGTTCTCTCTCTCACAGTCTCTCTCTCTCTCTCTCTCTCTCTCTCTCTTTCAGTGTGAGCCTTGAGTAAAAGCTACCTGAAAGATTACACTTTGGGTTTCTTTGTATTTATTGGCCCAGGCGTGCTCCGCTTCCACTAACTCTAATGGTATTTGCGCTCCTATTCATTCTGGCGGTCTGCCACAATGCAGTTGACTTTCATTCATCAAAGGCCCTGCTGCACAAAGCTGCACCAACTGAGCAATGAGTCCTTATTGTGACCCAAATATTATAACACCAAGCCTCCCTTCCAACACTTTATTACATTGGAACCAACAGGGCTGCAATGTTGCTTTGAGCTGATGTTATTATGATGAAGAACTCCTGCGTTGCCAGATCCATTGTTGCGAGCATGTACACCACACGTGAAACCACACATCAGGATGATGATGATGATGATGTACGGTACAGCAGCACAGGGGTCTGTTTACTCAATGATTCGCCTGCTTAACATCAACAAAGGGCTGAACGTGTAAATGTGGAAGGTATTGATTCTCATCCTCTACTTGTTACTGTTAATGACGAGAATAAAAACATTATTACTGTGGAGTAATGAGATCTTTAGGGAAAAGATATTTGTCATCTCCTTTGACCTCTGTCCTTAATCGATGATCTCAATTTCCACGTCAATAAAAGCAAAAAGGCGTAATGCGAGGATTCGACAAAATCCTACAGGGGTCACATTAAAAATGCAAAGCGTGCTGGATTTATTCCCCGACTGGATGTTGTCCAAATATAATATTGTACACCTGCAGCAATTACAGGGGTGGCTGGGAGGGGTGGCAACCGCGAGGGAATGAAGTCGGGATCAATCTCCACACTTATCGGGGTCTGAGAGAGTCGGCGGAGGTTCAAGGAGACGTCAGGGATCCGTTTCTCGCCCAAAGGACGACTGCCAATCCGACTTGACTTTTGCGGCCATTTAGCATCGGCAGCTTGTGCCTCCGGCTGTTGATGGGGCGCTCCCCACCGTGATGTCACTACTAACATGCGAATTGTTATGTCATACTTTACCATGATAGTATTACTAAACAAATGTGAAATCACAGTGAAACCATGGCAATACTTGCTCAAAACGAAGAATGATTCAAAAGCGTAGATTGAAAGAATTTGCATTTAACCGTGCTTGCAATCTGAGTTTATTAATGGACGCCAAATCAAAGCAAAATGACACTGAATTCCACTTCCTTATTCTTGATTTAAAATACAATATATGCATTTTCGTGATGCATTTGGGAGCAATCGTGCCTTCTGAGGGGCGTGGCAGTCGTGCCCTCCATTGACCGGCCGCCACTGCCGCTTAGCAATGCTGCGTTTGTCCTCACACATACCTGAAATCTGAAGTTTGAACTTGCAGCACTTCATCAACAAAACTTTCACAGATTCATTATTTCTCGCTGACATCTGTCATCTGTAAAATGAGATTTTTTTTTTTTTTATTATCTTCCTCCACTCTCTTATGTATTCTCTGGAGTATTCTGCCACTTTGAATCTGTTTTCAAAGTCAACGGGTGATGAATATCTTCCATTTAGTTCTTTTGGCAGCGTGTGCGTCTCATATTCCTGGCACTCGCGTCCGTCTGCTTTGCATTGGAAACGGCACAAGCCTCCCTTTTGATCAGTCGTGTCAATCAATAAACATTTGAGATTTAATTATGAAAGATGCCGGCATTGATTGGCGTGAGATGACTGCCGCGATTTGCAGTCCACTGAAATCAAATTGCTTTGGCGTTGTTAATCATGATACCTGAGGGCATCCACATCTGTTAACACACCTCTCCGTCTGAATCAATGTGAGGTGCTGCACTGTGATGTAAATTACCTGCTGGGTTTGCAGTTGAATGATTGAGGGTTCAGACAGGCTGAATGATGTGGTGGGATTTTCTAATAGTAGCTCATAATTTCATAGATCAATGAGCATTATCTGCCGCCGTAAAGAGAAGGGAAAGAAGTGGAATTTGTAATGGCGCCAAACTCAATATTCCACTCCCATTGTTCAGCAAGGACACGGCCGTTTGAGTCGCACTGCGCTGCCAAAACAAAAAAAAGGGACCGGCGGTGAAATGCAAACCGTCTCACGGAACACTCGTCCGATATTCTGTACAGACTGGGATTTCTCTTTGCCCCACTGGTGGTAAATCTTATACGTGGAGCTCAGACGTGTGCAGTCTGGAGTGTCCCACGAGATGAAGTATGGACTTAGGCATCTTGAGGGTTAATGCATAATTTAAGTAACTTATTATAATATGTAATTTGGAGGACTAAACGTATAATAAGTATTCCTTTGTTTATAAAATGATGCTAATGAATTAAATAAAGCATGATAATATGTTTATTTAGATGATGTTCTTAGGTAAAAATCAATAATTAAGTTTGATTATTATCTTTAGAAGAGGAATTAATTGATATCAATTAATTAATAATTTATCAGAATTTTAAAGGGGATTTGTGATTTAATCTAGCATACTTTTTAGTTATTCCATTTACTTACCAACTACTTTTGTTAATCCATTTCATCATTAATTAAATCCATTAATTTATTCAGCGTAGATGGACACAATGTTGAAATACAATGATTGATTTACACATTTAACGATCATTTTTCACCATCGTTATTATTGTTGAACCTTTTATACAATTAATCAGCCCATAAATACATTTTGTTAATTAAACTGAATTCATTGCTTCTATTTCAGCACTCTTGTAACACTTATTCTCATGGAACGCTCCAAACTCTCTTCATCACTGTCCTGCATCTCAAACAAACATTCGTCAACACGACGAGCTGTAAAGTTGATGTCAGTCGCTGTCGATTTGAATCCTGGATCAAATTTATCCGCTCAATCTGCTTTAAACTCAATTCTCACCATTGAAAACAATGTGCAGTTCCTCCGGCGCCGCTCTCTGGCCTCCACACACAAGCAGAGACGAGGACACCAAATTAGAGTTGAGTTATGTGGGTAATATTTATCTTGTAATGTTCCTGCTCACGACACGACTGCGTTAGCGCTGCTGAAATCAGGCCCTGTTATGGCGTGGAACCCGCGAGTCAGGCCAACAAGGCCGGTGATTGATTAAGTCGCAAACCTGCAATTCATAACGTCTGAACTGGGCGGGATGTCTATGAGTTACAACTGTAAACTCAGCATAACATTTTAACTATCCGCAAAGGTGGTAATATCTAACCCGCGATGATAAATGGTTTGCCACAACACTCAAAGCAGCTTTCTCTCCCTCGTAAAAGAGTTTAAAGAGCTCGGAATTCAAACACAAGCAGCGGAAACCCGACTGTATAATTATTCAATTGTCTCATGCGGGGGCGCCTTCATTCCGCTCTTCGCTTCAGGCCGTTTCTGATGCAACACGAGCGTTCAGAGTAAAAGCGAAGGGGAATTTGCAATTGGCAAGTGTACGCTTCAACATATGCCCCCAAGACGTGAACGGGTTAAGTTATTACGATCTGCACGGGCCGGATAAATAAAGCCCCGCTGGCTGTTTGTCTTTGTGTTTACTGCAAAATGGCGCTAAAATTGAATTAATACACAGGCTCAAATATCCTAAAACCAACGAGTTAATTGTATTATGAGATGCTGCATATTTAATGAATTGGAATCCAGAAGTGCATAACCGCAATGAGGCGAAAAACATTTATTGATTGGAGGGTCTGCGGCGTAAATTCAGATTTATAGACGTGCTGTAGTTAATAGTGGGCCTTGAGAGAGCATCCATCAGCGTTGGCGTGTGGCATTGATGGCCTGAGAGAGCGAGGCAGCTTTATGGACGCATTATAAGTAGGCTGTCTGAGGCTTTTTAAAGCCACATCACTCAGCGTGTCAAGCAAACACGGATTCACTCGCCAGAGTATTCCTCCGCTAGGCGTGACCTCGTAAGTCAGCTCGGTCTAATAATAACCTGTGGTGCGCACAGGTGAATGCTGGGGTCCTACGGTTAGGAGAATGCGTTCTACGGTGAGGAGAATGCGTTCTACGGTGAGGAGAATGCGTTCTACGGGCATGGAAAGGTTTTGGAAAAACGATGAACGGTCCCAAAAGTTTAGGAAAGGAAAATAATTCATTGCTACGAGACGTCTTTTGATTTCCTATTCTCTCTCAGTTACTGTGCAAACCCTTGTTAGACGAGAGCAAGCGGGAGACGATTCGTCATCACAATGCCGGGAAACTGTTTTGATCTGCTGAAAAATCTACAAAAAAATGAAAACTATCACGGAAAAAGTTTTGTAATTTAGTTGGCAGTGTAGAAACCTTGTGAACGATATCTCAAGAGAGTTGGAAAATCTGCCTGAACTAAAGATCGAGAGATTCTGCAGTTCCGCGTCGCTGTGCTGGTACAAACCTTCCACGTCCGGTTATGCCGGATAAAATGGAATCGGTGCTGACATGTTCCAAAAATCCCAAATCCTGATTTTTATCTTGATTATTCTGATGAGAACATTTATAAGTCCAATGTTTGATGACACTTTTATCAGGAGGCCGATGTGTGAGATGAATGCAGGGAGCGTCACAAATTAATTGATGTCGTTCTGTTTACTTTCCACACTTTAGTTACATTCTTTACATTCCAGGAGTGTATTAATAATAGTATTAAATGTTCTTTGTTGCAATTAATATGAAAATGAAGCATAATTCAAACTGAATCGCACAGCATCGACCCACATTGAAAAACGTCTAAAAGCTTTCGTAACGCTGCGCGCTTAAAATGTACTTTAAATGCATCGGATCACTGCTTATGAATAAATGTACGGATCGTATCGGTCTAAGAGAGATGCACGCCCCTTACCCGAACCCAACGCAAATAAATCGATACAAAATAAAGAGATAAGACCCCGAAAGGGACCCGAGGGCGGCGGGATCTGACCCACAGAATAGTTAGACCCAACCCGAAAATAGGAGTCGAACCCAAACTGGCACCAGCGTGCTCCAACAAGCAGCTTTCAGCTCATTCCTAAGACATAACAACGCGCAGACGCCAGATCTGAGGCGAAATCTGCGAGCGTCTGTAATTCCAGGCCCTGTGAATTCTGCGTTAAGCAGCGTTTAAATCTCTCTTCTCCCATTCCACCTTCCCCCCCAACGGAGTCCTTGTTAGCTACGAGTCCCACAGATGTCAGGACGCAGCACCGTGCCAAGTATTGTGTAGTGTGTCTAGAGACCCTGTTAGCTCGAAATCCCAGCCCAGCGTTCGTGCCCACGCCATCTCAAAAAACAGCTAATTACAGGGAGGCGATTGTTTTCCCCCTCGCCGCGGATGTGATTGTGCACTTTGGAAATGTTTTGGTAGAAATCCGAGACTTGAGAGAGACGGCGGGTCGGATGGGAAATGACAACCGCAGAATTCTGCTTTTCTTTACAGACACAAACCAAGCTCGGTGTTTGTTTTGTTGTTCTGCATCCGCCCACTTGTGTGCAAATAAGAAAAGGGACTCGATTTCAGAATGACATTATCACTCATTTATCTTCATCTACTGCCTGTAACTACACACACGCGCCTGCTTCCACCGAGGGTAAAACTGTTTTAGACTCGATTTGGATCCGTCGGCGAGTTTATCATCTGCAAAACAAATCCGTCTGACAGGAATGCTCGAGGCGCAGAGATCCGTTGGTTCTAAACCGACAAAACGCATCAGCATCTCTGCAACGTTTGGCAAAACGCTAACTTTGGGAAACGACATCGGCTTTAATTGTTCATCGCGGCTTTGGAGGAAAGGTCAGAACGCGATTGGAGGCTCCGAGCAAAGTGTGCAAATTTAATTCGTGTAGCCGTAATCAGGCACGCGCGGGCGAGATGAGATTCTCCTCGCCGCCACGGCTGTGAAAATTGCCTCTTGTTTTAAAGTAATCCGGCTTTACGAACGACAAATAATAAGTTTCAAGGTAAGGATTACACGCATACACTCTGCGTCGTCTGTGGAAGGAATAAACAATTCACCGCGGAGCTACACACAAGCCCACGTGCACGAATACTACTACACACACACACACAAAAGCAAGCTGAAAAAAATTTATGAGATCCAATCTTATGAAACCTATAAAAGCGAGTAATAAGATGAGCATCCTCTTCATCACTCGCCGTTTCTCATCATTTACAGCGGATGGGTACACAGCCTATAACCCTCCGTGGGAGCTCACTTTTCACGGCACATCTGCGGCGTGAACTTTGACTTGCAGATGTGTCGGCGGCGTCCTGGCTCGGCCAAACAGAGCAGAACGCACCTTTGCGCTCCGGGCGTCCTGAGGCTTCGCGCTCGTCCTTTATAATTTAATCCCGAGGCCCAGTCAAGTGACGGATGGATCAGTCGTCTTCTGAAAGGCAAAAGAGCTGATCGATCTCAATTAAAATAATAATCTTGTGCTAATGTTTTAGATACATAGATGGAAAATAAATGTTAAAAACAACTCAATTTGGTTCCTTTCAAAGAAGATTAAGTCGATAAAGCAAAAGATTTGGAGAAATGAGTTATTGACAGATTTCTGTGGATTCAGAGTGGTTTCTCTTATTTACGAGCATTTCCAGAGCTCCATTCCTGAGACCTTGATATGTCGTATAGAAAATAGGTTTTTCAACACTTACACAGAATATGAGGGCTGGTATATCATGTAAAGTAGTTTAGTATGTATACATATTAAATATCAGAAGCTAATAAGCGAAGGCACCAGTTTGGATTGGAGAGGCCAAAACTTAAACATCTGCTGATACACTAATGAACCTAAACATGATGGAGGAGAGAATATGAGAGAGAATTAATACGTTTTCATATTTATATTACATTTTTGAAGGTAACATTTTGCATTATTGGACAGTAGAGCTCTACAAGCTGTTGGATCCGACCCAACACAGAGCAAAACAGATTGGCAGTGTTTCCATTAACTGAGGTTATGTAATTAAGTCTCGCCTGCTGTTTCCACACTGCACACTCCTATACAGCAGGTGGTGCCATTAAATAGGTGGTTTGCGGTCTCATTTTGTGATAAACACAAATCTGGCATACCTGGACCGGACTTTCAGCCATCTTGTAGTTTCCTTCAAACATCCATCACACTCAACCCGCAAAGAAAACGCAACACGTAATTCGCAAAATCTGTTTTGCAAATGAAATCTTTATCCACAAAAACGTCACCTCAAGCAAGCGGAACAACATTTGCGACATTTGAGGGTTTTTCCATGACTCATTTTCTGATTCGCAGCTTCAAAATGCGCGAAACAAAAGTAAACAAAAACCCGGCGAATAAGACAACAAGCCGGCATGATTGCATACGAATCATTTATCATCATTTACTGGAGCAAAACCAGAGTCGCGGTGACTAAAATAGGGTAAAAAGCCATAAACGCCATGGCGACCACAGACTAAACACAGACATCTGCGTGATGTTCATGGTGACTGAGTGATAAAGGTGAAAACGCTCAGTTTCTATGTATTTTGGGTTACTTGAAGTGTTACTGAAATAAGAGATAATAGCTTTGAAACAATACGAAGCCTACAGGCTAAAGTCTTCAAGTCTTAAAGGAAGAGTGGAATATAATTGTCGCTAACTGCTTCCTTTTTCCAGCACAGTGATTCTCTCAAGAAGAACAAAACGTATTGAATAAATACAAGAAACATAAAACATGATGACAGCTTTACCGTTTCTCTTGCCAGCGATGATTACCGCAGAGAAATTATAGATGGTGTAAACGACTTAATGCATAACAAGTATCGCCGCCTGTAATCATACTTCAAACTGATGCAATATTGTGCTGTCACCATATTTCAGTCGCGTTCTCGCAGCAGCAGTGATGAAGTGCGAGAAGCCATCAGCGTTAGGAATTCTGTGAAAACAACCGCGCAATTAACATGGATCAAATTCCATTAATAGGTAAGACGGTGAAGTGGCTACCTGCTATACGTTCGAAGCCAGATTTAATGGCGTTTAAAGGCAGAGCAAATGGTCTCAAACTGATACAATATCCAATAAAATTAACCATCATGCAAAGTAGACTTATTCTATTGGTCCTTAAAGATCAATAGACCCTGCAAACTATCTGCTCGTTCACTGGCGTCCTGTTTTGGTTTTACTGCAGTGGTTTAGTCCCGTGTCCTCTCTGAGGGCCGAGCGGAGACGAGCATTAAACGCGCTCAGGTCCGACACGACAGAGCGTGGCGAACTACCCCGGGTTTAAAGCCAATAACCCTCACGAGAGCACAAAAGCCGGGGATTAAACCTGAGGTTGATTTGTTTCTGTTAGGCGTTTGGTGGTAAGTGAACACCAAATATCCCAACTTACAACAAAAAACAAACAATTTCAGTAACCTCTGCAGGTGTGTGTGAAACTTTAACCCTCTGAACTTTAACCCCCATTTGTCCTTTACGAGACAGAACGACAGCGAACACTTGACTACGAGGATCACTGATGATCAAGCGTGGAAGAAGTTCTATAATAATTATTTCTAGATTTAATTTTTTTCACATTTGTTAGACTTTTTTTTCTTAATTTTAAATCTAGAGTTGAGATTTTTATTTATTTATTTATCTAAGACAGCCCTGCAAATTTTGGGGAAAAAACGTAATTGTTTTGCCAAAACATTTGAGGAAAAATACATAAAAAATTCAATATTTGTTTGACATTTTTTAGATTCAAAAATTATTCTTTCCTTTCGCTTGGAGTTTTGCCTTTTATTTTTTATGTTTTGTCATTTACATACTCGGCAGGAAAAACAATAAATCGACGTTCAGTAAAAATGGACAATATCGAGTCTGACGCATAGAAGCTGTTTTTGCTGAGTGTGCACATTTTAACTTAATGTACGGTACTTCTGTAGGAGTACAAACAAGTCGCATTCTTAAGTCTGAATCATTTTGCAGTCGTGGTAATGTGAAACGTCTGCAGCCCCACATTACATCAGAGGCATTTTGCTCCTATAGATGCTCATTATTTAAAGTTGACAAAGAATGCGGATTACTCGCTCGGTGTTATTGAGAGAGGGAGCGCTGATGTGTAAAAATAAAAGCCTTTTAGAAGAAGAATTTTCCAAGTCAATGGGTAGTGCAGCACATTGACCAGAAGAGGAAGAGGGGGTTGATTGATTATTTCATTTAATCTCGCTGAAACACCTCCACCCCGAGCGCCTCCCCTCCCTTCTTTCTGCCTCAGCCTGCATTCTTACACACTGGCATCATTACTGTAAAACACTCCGACGCGTACAATCCCTCATCATATCTGCAGAAAAACCGTTTCCGTCCGACGCAACAGGCATAGGACTCTCGCTGAACTCCCCCGGCTTCGCCATTTGCCGTTCTGCCGTGAGGAATCCATCCATTAGCCTCGCACGTCATCGCCCCCGGCAACCTGAGCCAGAAACCGGGGGGGGGAGGGGGGAGACCAGTGAAGCCCACGCAAGCGTCCATTCGTTCATTCAACCCACGCGGCTGTGGTACGCAGGCGCAACTTATTGGCTTTTAGGCCTGCTTTGTGTTATTGATGAGATTTATATTATACCCGGGCACGGCGTTTTGTGCTTAAGCGCGCCAGAAGTCAGTTGGCCGCGAGCAACGCTGAGGCACTTTACAGAGAGCGCACACGTGACATTATTCAACAAAAGCTCCAGTATTGAGCTCGTCTAACTAAGCTTTGATTTCCCATTCATTTCTCAGCCAGTGGGCTCAGCTTGCAGTGGTGCAATAATGAGTTCACGGCGAATACTTTCCCCTACAGAGTTCAGCAAGTTTAGCGAGGTGATATTGCCTGGATGGCGGCTTCGCTATAATGAATACGAGAGATTACTATTAGCTGGTGTTTTATTAAAGTTAAAGTAGAAGCAGCATTCAGGGAAAACAAAGACCTGTGACTTATTTTCTGTCTGTGTTGGTTTTATTTTCCTCCTAACAAAACAACAGGCTGGGGGGGGGCATCGCAGGAAGTAGCGTGATGTTTCTATAGTGCCTGAAAAAGTCATAGGGAGGAGGTCAAAAAAATGTTCAACTCTGCCCCCGCACACTGGGGTTCACATCCTCCACGTTGGATCGACAGTCTCGCTATTACCACGACCGCAATCTCTTCCCGACCCTCTCCGACTTGTTTGAGTTGCCTCCCGCGTCACAGCTGAGGCTTTAGATGCCAAGAGCTGAGACAGTGACAGAAGAAGAAACCAACGTCACTGACACCAAACATGGCAACTAAAATTTAATTAAATTTAATTAAATTTAATTAAATTTAATTTAATTTAATTTAATTTAATTTAATTTAATTTAATTTAATTTAATTTAATTTGATTAAAATAGAATAGAATAGAATAGAATAGAATAGAATAGAATAGAA
>OMOW01110508.1:0-10342 GCA_900312555.1 Lamprogrammus exutus
AAAACGAAAGCCAAAGCGAGTAAAAAAATGATGACTTGTTGACACCCCCACTGCGGGGGGGACGAAGGAGGGTCAGGGGAGGCTGGAGTTAAGGTGTGATGGGTATGCTGGGGTGAAAGGGGTGAAATATCAGGGAGAGGATGTTACTGGAGGGTCGGCAAGAGAAATTGGAGAGCGTGTGTCTGTGTGAAGCACCATTCCTACAATCGCCTCAAATGACCGTCACAGTCAGCAAGAAGCCGCACCATGACAGAAATCATGAGCTTCCCTTCACCTTTGTCAGGCGGCAGTTCCCTTCGGGCCCTTACGAGGTTACAGAGGCTCTAGTATGATTAGTTGTGATAAGGTTACCAAAAGACAGACAAACAGAACCTTGAATCCTTGCCTTAATCGCAGTACAAACAATTAGAGGATAGTGTGCATGTAAACATGCTGACTGATACGGGAGGGTTTTTTAATGATGCTTGTCTTTTTAATCTTGCTGGGTCATATTAACAGGAGTAACAGCACACACCATTACTTTCAGTTTTCTTTTTCTCCTCAAAGGTATTCATGGTGTGGCACTGGCTTGTATGCAGTAACAGACAGAGAGCTTGAGAGGACAAATAAAAATTAGTAAAATTTTACTGAATAAAATTTGATACAATTGATTGATTTCTACTGTAGAATTATCATGTGTAATAAATCTGAGGGTTACCTGCTTTTAATTTTGTTGGGTCACAGCTGCAAATGCCCCATTTACCTAAACCCAACACACTGACACTGACGTTTCTGTCATATCAATACATTCGCACGTGGAGGAGAACTCGTAGAAATGAGAACACAGCACAGCAAAAGCAGGGAATCCCCCATAACATTGCAAAAGCTTTCTGCAAGTGGTCGATATCATGTTAACTTTAACATCTTGATGTCAAAAGAAAATATACTCATCCAAACCTGCAAAACTGTCTCATTTGGAATTCAGTCATTCTGTCATTTTGAGGAATAACTCAGGATCTTATAAAAGGATGAGTTACAGACAGGGCAACAAAACATAACAATACCAAAGGTGATCAAAGGGTCAGTCAGAATTTCTGTAAGTGTATTTATGTCCTGCTGTGCAACCAGAAACAGCCAGTGAAACAGGGCAAATGTCTAGGTAGCAGCACAGTCTGACCACCGGGGACAACAAAGAGCGTGACAGTTGGACGTTGGATACAAGCTGAAAGTTCAGCTACTGTAATATGGAACAGGGATCCACTATAGTGCAACAGGTGCGAGGGTTTACATGAAGGCAAAAGGACAGACACACTTAAGACCTGCCAAACATTAGCACTCATGTCACTCAGACACACAGAGAGCTGAGAGAAAGGACAGCTCCCGTTCCAAAATTAGAACCCAGTCAAGTGACAAAGGAACTCTGGGACAAGGTTGCTGCGGTGATGTCAAAGCTCCCGTGAAACGCTTTCTGTCCTCCAGCCAAGCCCGCTGCATCGCATCATGTGCTACCATCTGGCATGGCTGACCCACACCTAAATGCACCACTCGCCCTCTCAACCGGTGATACTGGATCTGCAGACTGACCTCCTTAACATCGACACAGCAAAAACGCAAAGCCTGATCATGATCTGGTCAGGGGTGCATTCTTGTACTATGACTGGACACTAAAGCACGGTCAAGCCAGCCGGATCAACTTATAGTTGGGGCAGTATCCATTACAAAAGTTGACTCAGGACAAACATGCTGCGTCTCACCCTTATAGTCGTTCTTTTCTCTGATGCAATACAGCTAAAACATGACTGGAATTAACCGTACTGTGTTTTATCAAAGCCACTACAATAAGAATTCAGTCCTTGGGGGAAATACAAACACACTTGTGAGGGTCATAAAACCTTTATAGAGTACCCGTAACCACAAATTACCACAACCCTGCACATTCTTTTAGAAAGGGATAAATGTCATAATTTGGCTGAGTTACAGAGTCCAAATGAAATCAGGCACCAAACGTCTTCTAGCTATCTTTCTCGCAAAAGCAATAAAACAAACCTAGTGTCTCTCTCTCCGAGCATCATCCAGGCTGACACAAGACACAAAGTGGTTGGAGAAAAAGTAAGGAGGGGGCAGGCTGATGGGAAAACGCGTTCCCCTGACTGGAACGTACAACATGCTGTTGCACAGAAAGCTTTTAAGAGTACAATTTACGCTTCCTTGGCACAAGATTATGGAAGATGTGGGAATACTATCCTAAAAAGAAGAAGAAAAAGAGGTTTAATCTCAAAAACAGCAGGTGTTGTTCAAAGAAAAAGATATAAATAAAATACATCTATCATAACCCAACCTTCCAGACAATACTAGAGACTTGCAGACGGAGCCAGAATATAAAGGTGACGCCGGACAATGTGGACAGAAAAGCACGGCAACAGATGTGTGTTGTGTTGTAGTGTTAACTTTAATCATCCTCTTCCTCTACCTTGTTCTTTCCCCATTCACTCAGAGGAGTCGCATGCCAGGAAGAAAAGACAATGGCGGAAAGTGAAGTGCAAAGTGTCAGGCCGAGGAGGGACCAGCTGTGGGTTGAGGAGGTCGGTCATTGACGTGCTGCCTGGTCAGGACAGAGGGGCGAGCAGTGGACACAACACGTCGGACAGACAGCGTGATGCACAAAAACGTATATCCTTTTCTCAAACAACAAACAAAAACAGAACACTAATTAGTCTTCATGGTTCCACTTTAGCTTTATACAGTTTTTGTTATGCATACTGTATCTCTAAAGTGTATATGTATATGTCAGATTGTTCACACTGTCTGTGGTGTGGCAGTTCTTTGGTTTTAAGCTAGAAGACCATTTACAAACCCAAGTATTCCGCAAACTATGTCGAGCGGAGGAATCAAATATCATAAACGTTAGGCTAATCTCTGACATTGCGTAATTACCATATGTAATGTAATACAAATCTAATGTAATGTAACTTTTGGATAGCTAGTGAGGTCGCTCGCAGTTAGCTACAGCTCGAGTAGCAGCTAAACTCATCAGATATGAGCCGGGTCTTTCCAGCATAGGAAAATTTTTGGTGGCCGCCAAAGCCTTTCCGTCTGCGCCAAAGTGAAAAAAAAAGAGAAATATGGGGTGGGAAATGTCACCTTGTTTTTTTTCTCTTTTGGCGTAATGCACGCAACAGATGGTGCACGTCAAAGACAGTGCAACAGTGACAAATGGCTGACACAAAAACTGACGCCTCCCCCATAAGAGAATCTGGATTCGCCATCTGGCCCACAGAAAGAGGAAAGGTTTGCTGATACTAAAGTTGACATGGAAACTGACACCACAATGTGTAAAAGTGTTCATCAACTCTGTCCAACGCAAGTTCATGAATGCTAACCAAGGAAAGTGCAGAATTAGTGGCATTTAAGACCTGCTAACATGACGCTAAGCAACAAGTGGTAGTGATATGACCTACCTGCTCATATCACTCCTACAGGTCAGATAGTGAGAATAGCACCCGTCACCTGTGAGGGACTCAAGATGAATATAATGTGCGGAAAGTTTGTTATTTACAGAGCAAAGATTATCAAATTGAGGTTCTTGAGACTCTACATGAATGATTTGTGATGTCAACATATCATTAGGAAGTTGTACTAGAGAATTACATGCTGTTAAAAGTCTGCTAGCATAAGGCTAAAACAAGCAGCTACACTAGGCTAAGCGGCCAGATTAGACCCTGTGCACTCAAGATGTCATCGGTTATTCATCGTCACCAAACATCCAGGTGACTGGTGGACATCACGCTGTGAATTACTGAGGCATTACAACTTATGATTACGGGTTATGGAAGAAGATACAAAAATTCCTTCTTTCTTTGCTAAGAGTAAAGAGAGAGGATGGAGATGAAGTGGAGAGGTGAGAGATGTTGAATAGGCTACAAGGAAATACAAACAAATATTTAAGTAGAGCCACACAAATTAGTGAGGCAGAGGCAAACCAAATAACAGAGGCCCAAGCTGAGCATCATAATGTTCAATATTGAACCAGATGAAGGCCAAAGAGGGGCAGGGCTGAGACTGTGCCTCTTGGCCAGGTCAATGTTGTACAATAGAACTTGTTCTCAACCAACTTAACCTGGTAAAATAAAGGAGATGAATAAAACAAAAATAAAAGTTACCTAATTTTTTCTAAAATAACAGTAAAAAAGGACGTGTAAAATGCTTAACTGTGGGGTGTGATATCTGTGCTCAGAGAGACAAGACATTGTTACTTTATGTGTTTTTTATGTACTTTTTTTCTTAAGAAAAATAGTAATTCTGTTGGTTGTGTATTGTCCGTCAGTACTGTGTCAATGCTTATGAACACAGCTCATGTACATGTTGGTCATATTTTGAGTACAAACATTGTATTTGTTCCTTTGATCAATGCTCAGGCTGTTCGTCTCAACGATAACGGCGTTGGTTGCAAAGGCAGACGCCTCAGGCTCTGTAGTGCTAGGCTAGGAGTAGCACTGCTAATGCTAATGACAACATTTGTTTTAACATTAGCAAGACCTGTCTGAGCTTACTTTTATTTGTAGTTTTTGGGTAGGATGTGACTCACTTTCAGTCTCATGTGTCTCAGACCACATTTGCTAACCTTTTTAGGAGCAAAGCTACCATGACAGCTCACCTCACCAGAACTCCACCAAAACAACTGGGAAATGTAGTTCATCTATGGTATGCAATTCATACCTATGGCAATTAACAAAGTCCTTACCAAGGGTGCACTATGAAATAAAGTTGTTCACATAAGATAGAAAAGGGTACCGGGGGCCTATGAGAAGAGACAGTACACAAGAAAAACTCATGGTATTCCAAAGTTTAAAATATAAACATATCGGTCACCTAAAGTACTGACTCGTTTCAGATCAGGTCCAGGTGAAGACCTCTAACTCAAACACAAAATTACAATTTGCTGTGAATTCTCTACACTGTATCACCACAGAATGAGGTCCAGTGATGAGGTGGCATCTCCTCCCTACTCGATTTCTCAACTCTGCCTCAGCACTGTCACCACAACACGCCTGGTTTCCCTTTGCTGATCCGTTATATAATAGTAGGCACATGTGGTTTATCTTAGAAACTGATATTTTCAGACAGTAATAATAGACCACAACAATTCATCAGAAACATCTAGTCAGACAGGAGTCATTGAGCAAAAGATAGAAACAGCATTACGCACAAAAATTCAAGCTTTATGACTTCCATTTGTAAATGAAATGTCACACCAAAACACTGTTACAAAGGGCATTTCTGCGTGCAAATGTAAAGTGTGTTATTTCAGCCATCTGCTGATCTGTAACAGGCTCAGACTGAGAAAACTCTGCAGAACTCCTTTTATCCCAAAGGTCTCTGGGGAAGATCTCTTCACTTCAGGGTGAATACTTGGGTTTATTTTAAAACACAACACAAATTAAGAACATATGGCCAGTTCACTGCACTGACAACAAAAATGCATGAAGAGGCAAATTAAAAGACCCTTCAGAGAATTAGATATGATATATATAATTAGCTACGATCAAATCAATCCACTTTCAGATTAATTCGTCCTGCGCTCTCTACCATTCTCCTTAACCTCAGCATGAGATATTTGAATGTTATATACTGAAAACTATAAACGGGATTTAAGAGGTTCAAGTTTCATCGAAAGTAGGTTAATAAACACCATATCTGCTAGAAAACGCAGTCGAGAGTAAAGAAATTCCACAGGAAAATCCATGGATTTTCCCAGCACAGCAGATTTTACAATTGCAATCTAATTAAAACCAGCAGAACGGTATTAAAGCAAGCATCAAATGTGTTAGAACTGAAGGAGCAGCAAACTTTCGGATCACATGGATGAAGCAAACAGTGGTTGTGATGGAGGAGGACATGGGCTTTATGGTATGCGAGCCCACTTGATAACGGCTTGACCTTTCAGACAAGTTCAAAAATGTCATATAATAACTACAGAGTCTCACAACTCAGATGAAGTGTCTCATATTAAACAGAAATTCTGTCTGGACTGTGTAGTTGGCCATGCATAGTAAATCATTATGTAGTCCGCTGAGGTATTGGTTTATAAGTGACAATGATTAACCATTGCAGGACATGTTCAGTGCTTTTCCATAGCCATAGTGCCAGAGCCAGAGCCCGTTTCAACAACAAAAAGCCTGAGTTTTCGCCAGTAAAGTTGCTGCCGATTTGGCCCCAAGAAACTGCTGGTTTAGCACCAGAGGCTAGTGATGTCAGGAGGGGAAACACATGAAACACCACCTTGGTCTGTTTGGGAGTGCCATTTTTAAATACAGTTTATTACTCTTAGATTTGTTGTTTATTAAAAAATTTTTTTTTTTACCAAAATCAGCAAAACCACAGGTCAGTGGTCAGCAGGAGGGAGACGAACAGGCTATTAGCAATTTCGTCATAAAGGGAAATCCAGGACAAATTACAAAAAGCTTTCACATCCTGATAGGTAAGCATTCAACTCCCATGATTCCACCTTGTCGATGGAAATGTGCCAACTGAGGTGCATGTAACACTGGGTATATGAAAAATCACCATTATCCAGCACTAATCCAGTAAACCTTATACAGACAGTGCACAATCTCTCCCCCATCCATACATGACAGCATGTGGCTAAACAAAAAGAAACCCAAAAGACCACAACAAACTGTTCTGATTCTGGAACTGAGAACCACAACAAACTACTCAAGCCTTCAAAAAAACCTGCAAGGATGAGGACAAGGGAGAGACTGAGGGGGTCTTTCAACATGAACACTAATTGGAAGGGAACAGTTAAAGCAGTTCACTAGGCATAAATATTTATATGAAGGAGGATCAGGCTACATCATAATCCAAAGCTGTGATGTCAAGAGCAATAACTGAGCCATAGACGTCTACAAATATGACTAAACAATTCAGTTTTCATACTACTTGAAGGCCTACCAGCAACATACAGACAAAAACTAATTTATTTTATTTTAGCATGAAATATAGCTAACAGAAGAAGTTCTCAGTTCTGTTCTAGTCAGTGCAACTTCAAGGGTGAAAGACCAAAAGACAATAATCATTATTTCATTATGCTCCAGCATCTACGTATACAAGGTCAGCATCTGTGTACTGGACTGTAATACTCAATACTAATTCACACCCACTACACAGAGTTATGTGAATGAGCACTGTGATAACTGAAGCTCATTCGTAAAGCTTCCCTTATGTAAACTAGGGCAAGGTGTGTTCCAGGTAAAAGCCAATGAAAATGAGTATAATACTTATTATTATACAAGTTCAAAATGCAGATGCACTGTCCCAAAAAGCTTGCACCCGATACAACACACAAAAATGACATGAGAGATAGAGGCAGAAGTATTGTATCGTATCACTAGTTGCTTCAACCCCCTCAACTCTTAGTTCAGTGCATTCTTACTGTTCTTGGACCATTTCACCCTCTACCCCATTTACTTCTCAAATGCATTAGTGTTTAAAGGATCCATATTTTGCTCTATACAATAAGTTAGTTTAGTTCCCTTTGGTCTGTAGCTTTTGTAGTGAGTTTCCATAACCCTCAGTCTGTAATTTTCCAGAAGGAGCTGTTTTGAGAGGGGGTTGATTGTTTGCAAATGAGCCACAACTCTGAATGGTTGTCTCTAAACTGCTGTCCATAAGGGACCGTCTCAAAGTTACACTCATTGGAGTAATAGACTTTACAGGAGCATTTTCATTTTTCATCGGTGGTTGTGCTGAGTAGGTTAGATTTTTACAGATTAGAAGACATTTCACAAGTGTAATTTTCAGCACCGAGTTACAGTAGAGTTCAGCAAATTTTGATGCAATATTTCAATCCAATCCAAATCTCCAAACCTCACTGGAACCGACATTTTCCCAAAGGCAAGGGTCATGCATTACCCAGAAGATTTTATTATTTCATATTTTCTGGGTTGTTACAGACAAGGATGACTGACTTATGTACAGAAGGGCAAGGAAAAAACGGTTTTAAGAAATATGGGGCCTTCAATGTCATACAAATGGTTTATGATTTAAATTTTTACCAAAGAATATGTATCCTAAAGCTTTTGTCAGATCTCTTTAATATAAATAAATACATCCTCAAAACTGAGAGCTGGTAAACATGGCTGTTCTGCTTTTTATTTCATCAGTAAAAAGAAAACAAAAAACTTCAAAACACTCTTCTGAGCACGTGGCGTGATGAATGAGAAAGCAGGGTAAACAGCTTTGTCCTGAGGTTTGAGATCAGCACAATGGCCGTCCTGCGTCACACAGCTGAGCCCCTGACTTTACAGCACAGTAAGATAATAGCAGATAATGACCTGGTCCTGGGACAGGTGCTTCCTCCACCGCCTTGTGGGGCCCCTGGCTAAGTTACTGGCCACTGCGCTCAACCTCTCACTTATAGCCACAACACCAACACATCACCTGACAAAACACTGCTGCTGCTTGTCAATGTGAACACAGAACCTACAGCGTTAAAATCTTTCTGAAATGTTTTGGGTCTGGAACATGTGAACTAGAGCTCAGCTTTTATCCCAAAGGTAAAATTCCAGCCTCTTTTTAGACTTGTAGTTCCTTTGCTTTGGTCCAAATCAGGGTTTAAATTGTGACAATGTTGCATTGATCTCTTGTTTCCCTTTGATTTCACACAGGAAAAAATCCAAACAAAAACTATATCCAAAAAGTCACAAGACGGAATTGGGAATTGGAAACTGCAGACTGTTAGTTTTGTGTAAGACTCATTTATAAGAACTACTTGAGAATTAACTGGGTGAAGAAGCAGTCTTGAGAGGTTATATTGGTCTTCACTGTTCTAACCTTTAAAATCTTTAACTCTGTTTTAAATGATCAAGAATTATTTTGGATAAAGGGAATTTCAACAAGAATTCAAACAGTTCATAGCTTTAAAATGGTTACTGTCAGGGTTTTTTAAGAGATTTGTCATGGGCTGATTCATCAATGCTCTATGAATTAGTAGATTTCCAGAAATGTCCTTTGTGCTGACAGTAAAACAATAAATTCCCCAAACAAACTGACACTTTAATCAAAGGGGTGGAAAGACTCGGGAACAAAAGAAACTAGACCAAGACTTGAGCAACTCAGACCATGAATTGCATTATGTGCACACACACTAATAATAGAAGAGACTTGGCACTCAGCCATAAGAACTCCTCATCTGTTGTTATTCCAAAACAATAACAAGCCACGTCTTCTGTTACATACAGTACCTTAACTATGACATCCAGCCTTGGGTTTTTATTACAAAAAGTAACAAACTACTAGATCACCATGAAAACAGAAGTCTTATTCATGAAAAGGTGGAGAAAATGATGAAACCTTCTAGATTAGAGGTCTTCACAGGTCCACAAACCAAGAGCCATCCTGAGAGCTGAGTCGGTCCCGGTCCAAATTCGGTCTAATCAGGTGGGACCCCATGAGTCAATTTGTATGTTTCTTTTAACGTACTACGGTATCTATAGATTTCCATCAACCTGCCCTGGAACTACAGATGAAAATGAGCCAATATGGATAAATCTAGCACATTTATTAGTGTTTATTATTGTGCCATGTCCCTTTTTAAATAAATAAACTTAATTAAGTCTATATCTATTTTTAAGTCTTATGTAGTTTTACGTTCCACAGGGAATGCAAAAATCTGGAGCAAAGCACTTTATATATCTCAGCTATTGATGTGACAAATAACAGCAAAAGTGAAACTTTAAATTAAACTCTTAAAATACAATACTTAACTGAAAATAATAATATATCGCCGTATGACCTAAAATTATCGAGATATTGTTTTAAAGCCATATTACCCAGCCCCAAGTCAGAGCTTATGCACAAGACTCATATGTATATTTTAACCTTCCTTTTCTTTCCAAAATCCTCGAGCATTTAGTAGCCGACCAGTTAACAAATTATCTTACGTCTAATAATTTATTTGAGCCCTATCAATCCGGTTTTAGGTCACTTCATAGCACTGAAACCGCCTTGACTAAAGTAGCAAATGATCTACTCCTAACGGCTGACTCCGGTGCTGTTTCTGCTCTCATCCTCCTCGATCTAAGTGCAGCTTTCGATACTGTCGATCACAATATCCTACTTGACCGTTTAGAAAACTACATAGGTGTTCGCAACATGGCCTTTTCCTGGTTTAGATCTTACTTAACAAACAGGTTCCACTTTGTTTCGTTAAACAATACCAACTCGCCTCTCCAACAGGTAAAATGTGGCGTTCCACAGGGTTCTGTACTTGGCCCGTTACTCTTTTCAATTTACATGCTCCCACTTGGAAATCTAATTCATAGTTTTGGCGTAGATTTCCACTCTTATGCGGATGACACTCAGC
>OMOW01110527.1:0-10428 GCA_900312555.1 Lamprogrammus exutus
ATATAACAACATTTAAGCCTCTCATGAATGCACACCATGTGGTGTCATGACCTTTACCACATGGCTAGTAATGGCTGCCTATAACATTTTTCGGGTAACAGGGTTGACAAAGTGTACATGGAAATATACTTTTCTTTCCAAAAACAAAGATATCCTGTGATGGCACGGCACATTTTTCTGAGAGGTAAGGAACTACTTCATCCAAAAAGGGGCTTAAAGACTTTAAAAACAGTATTTTGAAAATCAAACATTAAGAATGGGAAATGGCACGTTTTCGTATAATGACCCAGGTACATGTAATTATTTGTATGAGCATCCCAAGTTCAAAGCCATTTACTCATTTATTTAGTTTGCTTTCCACACAGTACACACGATCAGTGAAAAGCCTGGCACCCTGCTATGATCTCTCACATTTGAGATGCTTGATTGACTTTTTTTGTTGATTAATTTCCTCTCCGTTGACAAATCAATGAATCGAGTTATCATTTGCAGACAGAATGCTTACCTTCCAAAGTAGTCCAACCGCCACAGCCAGCAGCAGCAGGCCTCCTATGACACTGCCCACTATCACTCCCACCGGAACATCAGCAGTCTCTCCAAGCTTACTGACTGTCACCTCCACCTAGAAAGCAGGGAGAGCAGGGGAGCAGGGGAGAGCAGGGGAGCAAGTGGAGCTTGTTAACTGATCTGTGGTGCGTCACTCCAAATGTGACATGCACAAGATCACAGGCACCTCTAAATTATAACATGACGTAATGTCTCTATGCTCAAAACCTCACACTAAATTCTGGATTTCCACTATGAAACATTTTATGAATTTCGTATTTTAGACTCTAACTAAATCAAGAAATCAACTTATTCTGTTTCTGAAATAACTTCAAACTGGAACATTAAAGTGTCATTCAAAAGGACCCAGTATATTTTGTATGAAGAAGAACTTTCAGGGCAAAAAGACAAGACCCTGATGAAGCAACATGGTAATTGAACTTTGTCCTTTGTGTTTTTACTTCTGAAACCTCCCCCTCACCTTTAATGCTCCAAACATCACATGGATGGTTGTGTCACAATAAAGAGGGGGCAGAGCTCCACCTCTGTTTTGGTTTATTCACTACTCCAGATTCTAAACCTCATAAAATTTTACATCATCCTTCCAACTCTGATTTAGATGACGATCTGCCTTCCTTGCTTTCTTTTTATCCCTAAATAAACTACAGCCACTGCCAACTCCTCTCTGTGCTGACTAAAGCCTCTTTCCCTGCCACCAGATGACTCATGACCATTCTGTGCCCTGTACCGGCATGGAGTTGCATAAAAAGATCTCAAGTTCTTATTGACTTAGGATACTGCGTGCATTGTTGTAGGACACATTCACCGGCCTGTGCTTTTGTCATATTGTCCTACAGCTTTGGAAGTATACTAGGGCCTTCAGTATCTCGTCCCTTAACTTCAAAATGTGAGGCAAAATGTTGAGCTGTGATCTTACTGGAAGCTGTTTGAGGCCGATAATGAGCAGATCGGGGTTGGAGCTCTCAACGTCAACACTGGAGGTCAGCACAATGGTCTGATAGGTGGCCTGTGGTGACCAACACGTTCAGAAAAATGACAGTAATGAAATCCAAAATATGAATCCTCGAATGACAACACGAGACATGCATAACTGTTACATGAGAACAGGAGTTATTGTTGAATATATTTACCGAAATAAATGTGCCACTCCAGATCCTTGTTTTCACTTTCACATAGTAATCCGTCTTGACTTCAATATCTTTCAGGACGCATTTTACATACTTGCAGTTTGCACTCTTGCAGTCCTGTCAGTTTGGTGGAAAAAATGAAATCCACTTACGACATTGAAGTATGACTGTATCATAAAGAATCACATGCATCACCAGGTGTTATATTAAACATCATATTCAACATAACCACAATTTGACTTGTAATATTTGAGATCAGTGACTGACCAGATTCTCGATGCCTCTCAGGCTCTCCTCAGAGAAAGACACTTTGTGGGTCTTCTTGCCGATCATCAGCGGGTTAATCAGGCCAGTGGAGTCACAGCTCACAGGACTTCCCTGCAGGGGGAGACAACTTCAGTTAATTTACGAAATTTCAGATTTCTTCTTTTGTATCACCAGGATGTGAAGATCAAAGCCCCATTTTGAAGCCAATGTATGAGGGTGAGGGAGTCATTTATTAAACAATTTCTCTACGCAAACTGCATTTGATTGCTCGTTTCTTGTATTTACATCCTACCTACAAGTAGGTGTCACTGTACTTACCGTATTTTGCTGTATGTATGATTGCACATTCAACTATGCTTTACTGTATCTGATGAAACTATTTGTAGAAAAGTGTTTTTGGCTGAACACTCACTGTCTGCGTGTTGACGTTGGTGACATAGAGGAGCGGATTTCCAGCTTTGGTGGTCATCGGCAGAGCGATGGTCAGGTACAGGAGGCTTACAGGGAAGTGGGTAGTTGAAACCTTTAAAATAAAAGCATTTCAGTACATATTTTTTAAGGAGAAAGAAATGAGAGGGCCAAACTGTATTTTTAGATGCAGATTCATTTACTGCACCTTCACTGTGAAGTTAAACTCTGGACCAATGTCATCTAGAGTTTTCACCATCTTTGCCACCGGAGTGGATTCGTCTGCTACATAGAAATTGATATTTGACTTCCTAGGACAAAGAAACCACAAAAAAATTACACATCTAATTAAACTCTAGTACGAAATTGTCAATCTTAAACTAAAACAAAAAGTAAAATCACCTGGACAAAACGATCCCTGCATTATATTGGACAGGAATCGATATGTCCACTTTGTTGTCTGCAGGGCGTTCCTCTTTACCATCACTACAAAAGATAAAGGTTCAACACATTACTACACGTCCACAATGGTAAATCAATTGTGTCGTATTTCATTCAGTTCACTTTCATGTCAGCGTACCACTTTGCCTCAAAGTTCACCTCCACTCGGTTTTGCAACTGCTCCAGGTTGTAGTCAAAGTTGATCCAAAATTTCACCTGCAAATAAATAACACTAAGCTTTACAGCTATTCAAAGAAAAATAATAATGCATCACCAAAGCAGATAATTAAGTGAGAGGAACAGAGAGATGAATTGCTTTTTCTTGCACTCACCTCTTGGTTTTCCTTTAAAGCTGGGTATCCCACTTGGCAAGCGACAACATACGTTTGCGCCGTAGAGGTGCATTTGACTGCTGTTCCATCTTTCTGTGAATTTACAGTTCGCAGAAACACAAAACTGCTGGTTATTACTCTGATAATCAATCATCAGTCAGTATAATACCTCTGGACAATTTTCTAACACAGACAGAAAAGGACAAATAAAGATTTCGTGGTTTGTGCTATCGACTTGCTATCGCAGCTGAAAGAAATGACATGAATGCACAATTTCATACATCCCGCCGACTGTTTAGTTAATGTTGGAAAAAAACAGATTGGATTATAAACTTACTTAAACTTATTTATTTAGACTTTTAAAAATGGTTATAGATATACAGTAGATCCAGAGGAAGGTCTGGTCTGGTTAAAAAAAAGAAAGAAAGCTTGCATCACTCACCGGAGCAGTGATGGAGGCATAGAAGAGGTTGCTGGAGTGTGTAGCCAAGACCTGAGTGTTGTAAGCGTTCTCCTTCTTGTTCCTCACGGTAACTTCAAATGTCAGTTCCCGGTTATTGTAGCTGATCAGCACGGGGGCTGAGCTGCAACGTAAGACCTCAGATTACTCTACTCTCGTTCACTAACCACGTATGAAAGGACCATGTTCACAGTATGGGAATAGTCCCACTGACCAAAGATCAGGGATGAGCGTGAATGTTAAAATTTACTTTCCTTCGCTCATTTCACTTAGGTAGAGACCGCAAAATGACAATATATCAATAAATGGGCTATCTACAATGCCAATTTAAAATCATCCAAATGTAAACGAATAAACACTGTATATCATAGGGTCTTTCCTTCCCTAACGCAGCTGCAGAATCAAAAATGTTCAAATGTGCACGACTGTGAGAAAATACACTTAAATGTGCGGCCAGTCTCTGTAAATCCTTTGTTCACATCCTTCCATCTGTTAATTCACTGAGCACACATCACCCAAAACTTGTTTTTCAAAAGCTCACAAGCACAGACTGACCTGATCGTTTTATTAGCTATGAACTCGCCGTATAAACTGGAGGACTCTAATTTGTGCAGCTATTTGCAGTTGCAACAGACTAATAAAACAATGGAAATAGAAAATAGTTGTAATGGTTGGTAGGAGTTACCTACATTGTGACATTTAATAGGGTGTTACTATATTTGCCTTGTTTGGCCCAATCGTCACAGAACTCTTCAAAGTAAAATCTGTGATCTAAATGTGAACAGAAGGGCTTCCCCAGCACCAAATATGAAACACACGACTATCAATTAGCTGCAGTTGGCGTTAATAGAAAATGGAGGAGAAATTACAGCTCTAGATCAACGCCTTAGACTCAATAGTATGGAAATATCGTAGGGTTTTGGGAAAAATGATAAATATAAGCCTTTGATTCCCAAAGCCCTGCATACATTTGATGCATGGTATGCATAACATGGTGCATGTTGTGGTACTCACCCGGACACCTTT
Organism: Lamprogrammus exutus; assembly: GCA_900312555.1. Taxonomy (NCBI): domain Eukaryota; kingdom Metazoa; phylum Chordata; class Actinopteri; order Ophidiiformes; family Ophidiidae; genus Lamprogrammus; species Lamprogrammus exutus. The sequence continues at coordinate 4,629 of OMOW01110527.1, forward strand.
GTTAAAGACTTCACACTCAGCACCAGATCACTGACACACACATCATCAGAGCCACAGTCTTTAGAAAAGGGGACCTGAGACAACAACAGAGCAGCACGTGTGTGTTATTATCATGACCATTACACTGTATAGCCAATCAATATATCTATGGATTTCATAGTTGTGACAGGAAAAGTGTTACACAGAGGAAACTGAACATGATTTTTACTTCCTTGGATAACCTTTAAGTCAGGAGAGCAGGAAACAAGTGGGTGTGTTTATCTGTGTGACTTACAGCGTCTCAAAGCCAGTAATCATGACGCATACACACCTTGTCATTTGCAATGACTGTACAAAACACCTCGGCAAAAATAACAATTAGGTTTGAATGCTTTTCCTCAACAGATCTGCAGATTTGTAAGGACTGAACGGAAGACAACAACTTCAACCGGACATGTCTCACTCACAAAGAACTCCCATGCACTTGGCGAGAAGATGTCGAGGACAGGGTTCGCATTTTCGTTCATCTGTTCGATTTCTACCTTCAGACTGATGGAGTTAACAAAATCCGCTGCCTCCTGTTGAAGAAACCATATATGGACAAATCGGATCATTTCCAATATACCCAACGTGTCTTTTGAAAAGAATATCAAGTAATATACAAGTTACAGTCTATAAATATATACTAACTATTATACTATACAGTATTTACTACTATATATAACTATTACACAATCAGTTTGTACCTGAACATACACTTGGTAAGTTTGACACAAAGGCTTTGATGATATTTTTGCATTTTCTGAGATGAAACGTTCGTTGTTTTTACTGAACAGTCCTCGTGAGGTCACTCGTGAAGCCTGCAAGTCAGCATCCAGGGTCATAGTGTAGGATATATCTGAAAGAAATTAAAACAACACGACACATTCTTTTGATACCTGAGATAAGTTATTTTTTTGTGAATATAATTCGGATGGATTTTGCTTATTTAATCAGACGGGGATCCATGTTGGTCTGGAATCAGACTTACCCATGGGTCCTACGGGGTTCTTTGGCCTGAACGCAGCAGTGAAACAGATGTTGGCGTTGAAACAGGAAACCTTACGTCCATTGATATCACACGGCTTGCTGAGGATGTTGATTTTATCCGGGGTGAAAGAGACTGCAGCTGTGATGGACGCCACGCCACGAGACCTGAAAGTGTTGCAACGGCACAGGCAATAAGCAATCCATCCATTCACAAATTACCACAAGTTATTATTCTCTCAGATTGTGCCGCCTTAATCTGAACTCACCAGAGCTGGATCACTTTGCCATAAGCCCCGACTGAGATATCGGGGATTGTATCATCATTCAAATCTTTAGAACTATCCAGGGACCTTCCAAAATACTGCACTTGAGGATGCAGTTTGGCTCCAATGATTCTCTGGAAAAGATCAAAAACAGACCGGTCTTATTGCAATATCTATTAAATGAATGTGACATATTTATCATGTGAGAGACAGAAATAACGTCCCAAAAGCTGCTGTTTCTCTACCCCACCTGAGAGAACTCTCTGTCTAACGTCTTCTTCACGCCGTTGTAAACATAGATGACTCCTCTTCCTTGGTCCTCCAGCGGTGCCCCGACCACGACGTCATCATAACCATTGAGGTCCAGGTCGGGGACGGCAGAGATGGCCATTCCAAAGCGGGCGTCCTCTGTCGGAGGCGGACCGCTGAGGAAGCCCTGCTCGTTCAGGATTCCCTTTGGGATGGAGACGGAGAATAATCTGAGTGGGAGAGCTAACCAACACATCATAGTTCCTTTAAATGAAAAGTATAAGTGAATCCATATGTCTTTGTATGAGAAAGGCCAAGTGTGTTGATGATCGTTTTGAATTTCAGTAAGGAAATATTACGGCTATTATGTCACATTATGTCGAGCGACTTTGACTTGAGAGCACCCAAATCCTCTCACCATTCCATCTGTGTCTTTATTTATCATAAATCTTTCATCTCTCCTCACAGGAAACAGACACTTAAAGATATTTAATGACACCCTCATTGTTACCTTGGTGACAGAGAAGAGGTACACCCTGCCTTGCTCCCGCTTCAGCTCGCTCATGAACATGGGCGCACCCACCAGCAGGATGTCTGACATCCCGTCTTTGTCCACGTCCAGAGAGCACAGGACGCTGCCGAAGTACGACCCAATCTAGAACATTGATTGAGTCTTTACTGATGACATTGACAATTATTAATGTTTCAAAAAAACCTCTGTATTGGTGAAGTGAATGCATGCTGTGCTTCTCATCCATTCATCCGTTAAATATCAAAACAAGCAATGTGATCCAAAGGGTGAACAGAGGAAGTTTAAGTGAATATTACCTGTTTTCCTCTTTCTGAGTCTATGATAGTGGTTTGTTTCTGGGCGTTGACAGTGTAGACTACGACTTGTCCTGAGTGGTTGGATCGAGGCGCCCCGGCAACAAAGTATTCTGTAGCTCCATCACTCAGTGTGCTGACTGAATAACCTGGGAATCAAACACAAATTTTATGGTTAATAACACTTGAACTAATGACAAAACGATTGGTTAAGATCTGTAACACACATATTGTAGTCCGATTCTTAATTTTGGACCATGTAATTTGAGCTGAATTCACATACATAACTGGTAGATCAGCATTTTGTGTGAGACTCTTAAACTTAATCGAATTCCTGCTGTGTTTACAGAAATGTAAACATTAAAAACTTGGTTGTTGTCTATTGTTAGTTCTTGTGTCAGTTTGTTTGACAGTGACAGCAGTGATCTTTGGTGGTGGACCATCCTTTTTGTTTTATTTGGATGACAGATTGCAACTTGAAAGCCATAATGGTGATAATACTGTACAAGATTAGATTGATAAGTACTGAGCCTGACATAGAAGGAAATGAACAAGGGCTGCAATGTGTTTTGTTATTCATCTATTTATCCATCAAATCCAATCCATCCAATTTGGTGTTTCCAATTCACCTAACCTGCATGTAGAAACCCACACAGAAATAGGGAGAACATGCAAACCCTGGACGTTCTCGCTGTGAGGTGGCAGTTCCAACCACTTCAAAAAATGTCTGTTTACTGTTCATCTAATTTTAGTCTATTTAATTTAATTTAATTACCCTTCTTATGTTCTCTTAATGCACCCTGAATTCTCTTTGCCCCTTGTGCTATTCAACTGAAGTTGCCTTAACTAATGACTCAGCTGTTGTCAGCCACTGTTGCCCATGACGACCTCCACAATGGCTTCTGCGTTGTTAACACTTCGATCGACAACAACATACTGATGAGATTAAGATCTAAAAGTTTAACTGTTCAACGAGGCGACGCTACACTCTGATTCCCACTGTGGACTTTAATGCAATGATTTAATGTGACAAAAAAATAAAACACATAACAGATTTGGTCATATAATACGACGGCCTACCCAGTAATGAGCTGTGGTTTCTGTCCTGCAAGGTTCCCTCAAAGGCTGAGAGAGGGAGGACGTCATATGTGGAACCTGACTGGTGCACCACAGTTCCACTCCAGGCGTAGGCTCCCACTGCCCCCAGCATCATCACATCCTTACAAAGCAATGGTCAAAGGTCAGCCAACAGATGAGAAACTTACATATGATTCTGGGTCACAGGGTTTATCTATACATCACATTTCTATTTTGAGGTCTGAGTGTCAGATTGACAAACTTGAAAACACAGACATAACCTAATTGTAATCAAGGCAGCAGCTGCACTGATAGTAAAGTGAACAAAAAGCACACATAGCATACGCATATAAAACGTATAGAGTTAAGTGTAACAACAGCCAAAAGTGTGAAATTGCTCTGTCATAGTTCATAGTGTGGATAGAAAGGTTTGAAAGGTGAACAAAGCACTGCTGTGTACCTTTTTGCTGGAATAGTGAGCGCTGAATCCCACCTGGGACATCTCCATCTTGAAATTGTCACCCCCTTTTCCAGTGCCTTGTGGGTAAAAGATTATTGTGTCATCACCAGAGACAAAAAAACAACAAAGAAACGGATGGAGGATCAGACAAAGTGCAAAATGTGCATGAAAGCCAGTGTGTCTTCTGATCTGTGTTGGGATCTCCAACTGTGACAGACTTGTTGTTACATGCCTGGAAGAGAGAGGAGCTCTTGAAGTGGTGTATGAATCAACATGCAGTGTCTGAGTGAAGTAAATTACATATCCGGCACATCAGTATAACAACAGGAAGGGTGAAGCAATGATGTGTACCCTCGATGTTGAAGATGCGGCTCCCCAGTGCTCCGGCTATAGTAGAAAGGGCCGCCTCCTCTGACACATTGAAGAAATATCTTTCTGTGGGTAAACTGGCAATGGATTTGATTTCCTTTATTAGATTTGTCGTGTCAATGTTGTTTCTGATGTAATAACCCAGGACCTAAGACCAAAAGGAAAGTCAGACCAAATCAAAGTTTGTGAACGGTGACTGAGGTCACTGTAAGATGACAGAAATGGATCCAAATAAAACTTAAGATTTATGATGTTTAAAAGGTTAAACAGCAGATCAAACTAGAGAGTATCATCATACCGATTAATGATCAATAACTTGTGATACTAAACTACGGAAACCGTGAAAACGTGAAAAGACACGACAAAAGAACAAAGCAGTGAACGTGTCCTTATGAACTGTCCTTTGTCTTCTACACTTTCGATACCTCCTCCAGGCTGTAATCGCTACAAATATCACATGGCTGCTTGTGTTATTGCTGACGACCCAGTGGACTGACGCGTTATGTGATATTTGGACAAATTCTTACCAGGATTGATCAGATCTATTTACAGACCACATGGGACTATATTTATATACTAACTTGCAAAAATACAGCAAAATATGTCTCCTTTAATATGAGCATAGCCTGTATCAGCTACTGGCGATATACTGTGCCTTGACTGTTGTGGGCTTTAAACAAAGATCACAAGTAAATAAAAGCCACTAAAATGCTGTTTGTATGGTTTGATAAGACCTGATCACTTACAGCGATACCGAAGCGGGTGATTCCTTGCCTCTCACACTCTGCGATGACCGAATCTCTGATATCCTCATCGTGAGACTCACCATCAGTGACAACCACCATCACTTTGGCGGCACCCGGACGGCCCCCGGAGACTTCCAGGTAACCCACCTGACTAAGAGAAGACATTACGAGAGGACGATGGATAAACAACCAATCAAGCGAGCAAACTGATATGCAAATAAAATATACAAATGATTGTCTTAATGTGTATCAGCCAAAAATATATGCATCAACATCAATGTTGATGAAATACCAACCTGGCAAACTGAATTGCATGGAAGGTGTTGGTAGATTGACCATACTTCTGCCTGATTCTGGATGCTGCATCGATCATCATATCTTTGGTTTTATAGTCATTCAGTTTGAATTCAACTCTGGGATCGACTCCGTACTGAATGACGCTGACCTGATGTAAAAACAAATGGCACAAAAGCACGACATGAGAGTCATTTGGGAATGAACTCCCTCACTTTGTGGCTACCTGCAATTGAGACTTGCTGTCACCTGGGTGTTTTGGGGCCCAATGTCGAGCGCAGGTATGAGTTTCTGGAGGAACGTAGTCATCGGAGCCCAGGGATAAATGCTGTTGGAGCCGTCCAGGACGATCACAATGTCCATAGGCCCTCCACATTCTACAAATGCCACGACGGGGGACATATGGGACACTTGTGAACAGAGCTGAGATGAGAAGTTGTTAATAAATGACAGAAAAGCAAGTTAAAGTTTCCAAAATAAGAGAAATTCAAGGCCCTCCTTCGTACTTG
>OMOW01110537.1:0-10104 GCA_900312555.1 Lamprogrammus exutus
TATCCGAGGAGCATAGAGACTTTCTAGCCTTCAGTAGGCGTTAGCAGATACACAAACATGCAGTTCTGGTATGATTCCACAATGATCCGTCACCCCACTGACCATCTCCTTCTCCTAATATGGACATAGGTTTCTAGTTCTGACAATACCGGATGTGGTGCGAAAGATGTCTCCGTCTGCTTGTTCCCATTTGTGATCCAAAACATCATCTAATACTTTCCTCGTCTGAGTGAAGAACACGAGACACATTTCTGCACATAGACCTTATTTTGCAACATTCGGACCATATTCAGAAAGCATGTTGTGTAATCAGAACTCAATTCTCAATACTAAATGTTACTTCAGTTATTTATTGTAGAGGAATTTAAAACCAGGTTTGAGAAATGTCTGGATTTGATCAGGTTTGTTAATCTGCTGCCCCAAAATAAATCAATAAAGAGGAATTTAGCTGTTTTCTTGTTAACTAGAGTTATTAGTGTTTGACAGTGAACGAGGAAACAACCTAATAACATCTTTTATGTGTTTCAGGTCTTTGCTCCTCTGCGTCCGTGCAGTCCGAGAGCTTCCGGTCGCCACGCAGACGCACAGATGAACCCGGGTTCAATTCATCTTAACTCTTAAGTTGCTGTGAGAGATGACTTTGGTCCAAGACGTGAGCAGCTTTGTGCTCTGTGCAGATGATTTACACTCCTCTGAGCAACCCCATGCAAATCTGTAAGGATGGAAGGACCACGGAGGAACGAGAATGTTTTGAAGCTAAGTTATGACTCATAAAGAGGCGGCCACTTTGATGGCATTAACTCACAAGTGAACCTTCGTCCTGTTTGCCACCAGGATCACCGCCATCCAAACATCAGTCTAGTGCTTTCTTCTTGTGCCGCAGTGACACACAGGAGGTTTATATGAAGGTCAAAGGTTAAATCGGCACCAGGTTTGATCCTCTGTGTTGTTGTTGTATTCACTACAGTGCACAAGTATTTATTTCTGATGGGACAATTTTGTTCTTTGGTTGTTTTTGTAAACTTTGTATTTGTGTTGTTGTGAGATATTTACATTAATCCAGTATTTGAATAAGGTATCAGAAGGGGAGACCACTTAACACTCAGCAACCACTGCGTACTCACAGATAGTACTACAGTACTACAGTACTAGAATACTAGAGTACATGCTGAGGGGCAAAAAACAATTATTTATTTATTTTGGGTCCATAATGGTTTCAGACGGATCAGTTTACTGCTTCAGCCCAGTGAAAAATGACCATTACACTAACAAACATCAAAGTATTCTACAGCTTATTTCTGTTCTTTTTAAAGTAATTTTCATCTTTTTCTTAGTAATTATTTTGATGAAAAATATCATTCTTTTGTTAAGTTTTTGATGTTATTTTACGAGAATTCTGAGGAATCGAATTCTTTTGTGTTTCTGTAATTCTGCTTTTGTTTTCTTTTAAGCCACAAATTTGATATGGCAACCAAGTTCCACATTTAATTTAATTTTATTTCATTTTATTTGATCCTTTCTATATTGCTTGCTTGTTTTGTTTTATGCTAGTCTTTCATGAATGTGGTTATTCTGTTATTTGTTTCTGGGCCCGGCGCTGTTTGATTTGATCTCTTCTGTTACGGCATCAGACAAACCCTGGGTAACATGAGGATGTGACCCCAGACTGTGATGAACGGTGCTTCAGCGAAACTCTGACACTTCCTTATTCCACAGACGCATCACTTCCTCAAAACCTGAAGGGTTCACTCGCAAAAACAGATGAGTCCATTTCTGTCCCCCCATGCCCCCTCGAGACCATGTGGGCAAAACTCACTTTCAAGAACTCACGTGGCCTCCAGTAGAATTCAGAACAACTCAACTCAAACTTAACATAGTACACAGAATAATCAACAACAGATCTCCAAACTGTTTCAGTAATTATTTTCCACACATCATTATTTTTCACAGATGGAGCGTAATGGATCCTAGTTTAATTAGTGTAATTAATTTAACATCATGTATGGCAAGAGATCATTCAGATGTTCAGGTTCACAGTAAACAGGTTTGGTTTTAGCATTTAAGTCAATAAATGGCGCATAGAAAAGGTGTCTTTATGACGCCAAGCAAACTGCTGTAAATTATGGTGATTTGCTTTTTTGTGAGCGTTTATGTGTCGATTCCTGTTTTTACCACTTCTGCATGTTTATTCTTAACTTCCAATTATTGATTTAATTGATGCTGCCGATGTTTTAATATCAAGGACCACAATGAGTCTGTGACTTTATTGTGCCGTCCGTGACAAATAAGCTGAGACGTATCGTACTTTTATTGTCAAATAATGTGAGTCTGGAACTGAAGTGTAGAAGTTTAGCGTTGTGCATTCTCATTAATATAAATAAAACTTAACTTGGGTGAAAAAAATAAGTAAACAAAACACAAACAGTGTGAAGTTGGACTGATTTGACCTTGAATGCACATTTTAAATAAGACTCATTGCACGCTGAGGATGCAGAAAACATGCAGGTTATCTGTTTTTGCAAACAAACTTGTTTTCATTTCCTTTATGTTTCCACTTGAATTTGTTTTGTCAGTGTATTTTATTTTGTTTCAGGAAATGACTTAATGTGCACCCAGTAGATTTTTAATGCGATTTCGTGTTGAATTTGTATAAAATTTCCATTATCTCTTCTTTTCATCTGACACTGAAGGCAGATGTATTCAGCTAATCTGTATTCAGAATAGAAATGCATAAGTGAAAGTGAAAATGTCAGCATGAGTTCATGGTGCTGACAGGATGCACGAGGACGTCACTGCGCCTCATTGAAACACTGCCGGTGTGTGTGATGAGTGTAAGCCTGTGAGAAGTCACTGTTTGAGGCGGAACTCACTCAGTGTTACGTTACAAAATGTTATGTGCGCCGTTTTTGAATGATTTTGAATTATGATATATTCTTAACAATACACTAATATGTTGTACGTTTGTTACAAAATGGCATAAATAATTCATGACTAAACACTTAATCGTCTTATTTTTATCTCAGCATGTAAGGCTTAGATGTCTGAAACAGATCATGTTAACATTACTGACAACATTGTGAACTACTTTATCTCAGTTGTATCGGTGTTTATTCACTATTTCAGGAGTTTATCAGTGTGTAACTTATTTTTAAACATTAAATTGTAATATATTGTGTTCATTGAGGTGGACTCATTCTTTTGTCTTAACGCTACATACGTCACTTTTTACAAACTCTTTTTTGCTGAAACCCTCATTGCATATAGGAATCCATAAATGATGGATCGATAGAGGTGCTCTGTTAATTAATACATTACCCAAAGTAATCCTGTCCAAACAGGCCTTTACACACTGCTGATTCAGAGACGCTTCGCCACTCATCCGTGTACCTGCGAGTCCTCACAGCTGCGACTGCTTGGGTCACATGGGAGTCGTGTGAATGCCACTTCTGCTTTTACTCTTATATACTTCATGTTAAAGTTTAATTGCTGATAATTTTACAAAATGTGTATATATCAATTGTGCCCCTTCAGAAAGTTGATGGCATTGTGGCCTGTAGGTGGCACTACAGCTGCATGATAGATGGAAATGTTGCATAATTCATCCTCACACAAAGGTCTGAAGTTGCCAGGCAGGATTGAGTTTTTCTGCAAACTTATGGATCAGAGTTTGCAGTTTATGGATCATGAGTTTTATTAATTGCTGTATTTTGATGCAGATTCGGATCCAGATGCAGGTGAAAAGATTGATATTATTAAATGTTTTACGAGGATTGTGACACACTAAAGTGCTGTCTAGTTTGCTCAACATTGGCTTGATTTTGAATTGTAAAATTGTGTTTATGTTGAATCATACAGCAGCAAAACATTCACAACTACAGTGCATACAAACTGTCTAAGTATTTATGAAGTATTATGTAAAGATGCTTTTCTGAAGAGTTACATTCCAAATACTACTGAAACAAGCAAAACTAACACAAACTTAATGAATTTAATTTGCTTACAATAGAAAAGATTCACGTCATTAAAACAGTGACACAAAATGTCGAAATATTCTGTAGTTTCAGTTGCGTTTCTACACTGCTGCTTTGATACGAAACTCTCACAACAGCTTCAAGGTGAAGAATGAAGAGGAAGGAAGGGGGCTGTCACTTTCTGCACTGTGCGACTAAAAACAGAGTCACTGAGGAGGCGATGTGACAGACAGACAGAGAGACGGACAGACAGACAGGGACGTCCCGCTCGGGTTTCTCATGCCACAAATATCCCTCGCTGGCTGCAGGGTCATTAACCAAAGAGCAAAGGTTGCAGCTGAAGTGAACTTTCTATTCGCAAGAGGCGAGGACGTAACGTGCAGCCATGAGTCAAGGTAGGAGGAAATTGGTCTCTTATTGTCTGAGATGACAGGAAATCAGATGCAGCTTCTCTCTGTTCCATCACACAGTCAGAAGTGTTTGATGAAGTATCAGATTGAAGTGTGAAGAGCAGGAGTGACGGATGGCCTCACATAACGTACACACAGAACTTATTTTTAAATGTAGAGTGACACAGTATCTGCCTTTTGGGAATGTCTCACGGGTAAATTTCCTTGTAATTGATAAACTGTGAAGAATCACATTTTGATCAAGCCATCAAAGCAGCGTCAGTTATTAAGTGACATAGAGTATTTGTTTGATTTTTAAGTCCATTTTTGCGTTTTTATGAACTAAATTTCTATTCGCTGCCTCTCTGTGCAGTGTTGGACATTGAGCGATGGGATCTGGACATCAGCCGCAACAACAGCAGCCACCACACAGAGCAGAATGGAGCGGAGCGTCTGATAGTCAGGAGGGGACAGCCCTTCATCATCATCTTACACCTGAAGCCTGGCAGCCCACCGTTCAGCACAGGCAGGACCACCCTCACGCTCACCGTGGAAACAGGTGCAGTGCAGGCGTTCCCAAAGCTTGTGATCACCCAAACCATGCACATTTCTGTTTGAGTATTATTTTTTAAATTCACATGTATTATTTTTATGGTCTTATTTGACTAAATTGGTTTTTATGTTGTTTTTTAATTAATTAATTTGTTCCATTTCTTTTATTCTGGTATCAATCTCAAACAATCATTTATTTGTTTTACTTTCTATTTTATTTTGTGTGTGTGCATGAATCAGTCAGTACTCTTTTTTTTTGTTTTATTTATTTTTATGTTGTTGTTGTTTTGATCAGTCAGATGTTCTTTATCCTTCTCTGTTCCGTGTTCATGTCCTCATCTCTCTCCAGGTCCGTTACCCAGGAAAGAGTCGCACACCAAGGTCTCCTTTGGTCTGCAAGACTCCACAGTGGACACGGAGTGGAGCGCAGCCACCATTGATGGTCCCACTGATAACACAGTGTCTGTGTCCATCAGTTCCTCCCCCAATGCCCCTGTAGGGCTCTATTCCCTGACCCTGGAGCAGGAGGGGCAGAAGACCAGTTTAGGGCAGTTCTACCTGCTTTTTAATGCTTGGTGCCAGAGTGAGTCCACAAACCCAAAACCTTCTCTTTGCTACCTGCATTTCTTTTGTTTTTGATCCACTTTCACGCTCCATTGCTGCAGCATCGCTGTGCACAATGAGTGAAACTGTTTTAGGTACTGTCTCTTTAAGGCCCTTCCTTAAAAGTACACTCTGTTCAAGTCAGAGTTAAGCTGGCAACACCCACTGATCACCAAACTTAGAACAGATTTCAAATTGTTAACTTTAATAATTTGTATTATTTACGATGAAATCCGTGACATCCCGTAGTTCTGAGGTAACGCGCAGGATGCAGATTGTGCAATGTAATGTGGGAAAGATCGATAGCCAATCAGACTCTGGTTCTTTGTGAATGGAGTCTCTGCTGTTGTTTCTAAATGTTTACGTTTGTGCTCTCCACTCAACAAACAGAGAAGGACCAAAAAATGCTGACATTTATCGTTACATGTTCTCACAAAATCGGATACGTCTGAAAATGTTAGATAAAGCTTGTGGTGAAGTGTGAACCATTACAGTCATTACACACAGAGATAACAAATGAGAAACTATCCAATCATAACTCCAGTTCCAGTCCATCAGTCTTATCAAACTGTTGATCGTGCTCGTGGTTTCCTCTGTTGTGTCTCGCAGGTGATGCTGTTTACATGCAGAGTGAAGCCAAGAGGCAAGAATACGTTTTAGCTCAACACGGGATCATCTACAAAGGCACTCCCAAACGCATCAAAGGGACTCCCTGGAACTTCGGACAGGTGTGTGAAATGTCGATCATTAATACTGGTTTGACAGAGCAAAAATCTGAATCTGATCCTTGGATAATTTCCCCCCAAGATGCTTCCCTCTCCTGTGTTTGTCTGTCCCACAGTTCGAGTCAGGCATTCTGGATATCTGCCTGAAGATCTTGGACAATAATCCTAAGTTCGTGTCCGATGCTGACCAGGACTGCTTATCCAGGAGCGACCCCATCTATGTGACCCGGGTTCTGAGTGCTATGGTATGAATGTCACCATGGAGACCGTTTCAGCCTCTGCTGCTTGATATTCAGAGTGGTTTGTGTTTCTCCGGGGTAACAGCCGTCCCTCCTCCAAACATTCCCCTCTCCTCCACCAGCAGCTTTTGTCTCTGAAAGCCGGAGACTTAAAGAAAACGACTTGATTTTTAATTAAAAGTGTTGAATCCAAGACGAGCGTATCGAATAACTAAATGTGAATAACTTCATGACAGATCCACGACTGTTTTCTAAAACTGTTTATCATGTTTTAATATCTGGTGCCGCAGGCGTGGGACCAAGTTATTGTTGTGCAAGTAACAAGCAAATCTCATGTCTCAGCACTCAGCACCAGTCAGGACAGGCAAGAAGTCCAATCCTCAGGACTTGAGTCTAAGTTTCAAGTCCTCAATAAGTCATAATCCAGCCAAAATCATATTTAATGCCAGGATAATAATTTGCATGGTGAATTTACACAAATAGTTGTTTTGTTTTGTTTTGTTTTATTTCAGGGTGTTCACAAGGTTTCTGGACAACTTTGATAACCAAAAAGTGTTACTGTGTAAATAGAAAACTCCTATTTAAAGGGAAAAGCAGCAATCTCACTGAAATCATCAATAATCACCTGCAAACTCTGAAATTAAAAGATTGTGTTTAGAACTCAGATCAGGCAGGTTCTGCATCACGAGTAGCTCCACTGGTGTGTCTACTGCACTGGACCTTCTGGTGGCATTAGATGAAAAGTGGGTCACCAGAGTTATTCGGGTTCATCCTCTGGGGACCATGGATGTCTGCACCAAATTTCATGACAAACCACCTGATGTTTCACTAAAGTGTTGGTGCTGTTGCCATAGATTCACATTGTTATCCTGGCTAAAAACAAATTGTTCTTTTTACTCATTCGTTCCTCTTCACTTTGTCCTCCTCCTCCTCCTCCTGCACAGATCAACAGCAATGATGACCGTGGGGTGCTGGAGGGGCAGTGGTATGACTTTTCGGGTGGTGTCCATCCAGGGCAGTGGATCGGCAGTGGGGACATTCTGCGTCAGTGGGCAGAAAGTGGGCCCGTGCGTTACGGGCAGTGCTGGGTCTTTGCTGCTGTCGCCTGCACAGGTTGATGCAAACAAAATATGAGTTTTGTCCATACGTTTAGTTTGATGCCCTTGTTTTTTATCTTATATGTGTGTGAGTTTGGGTGATGGAGTGTGTCTCTGCCTGCTCCTCCAGTGTCTCGTGCTCTGGGTATTCCGTGCCGCGTGGTTACCAACTTTGGGTCGGCTCACGATACGAACGCCGACCTGCTGATAGAAAACCTGTACGATGAGGAGGGGGAGAGAATCTCTGACGATTCAATATGGTGATGAAGGCTTCTCTCTTCTCTGTCAATCAAATCTTATCTCTATGTTTTTCTCCCATTGCCATTTGTGTAATAGAACTTTCTTTTCTTTTCTTTCACATGTTTCAGGAACTTCCACGTCTGGGTGGACAGCTGGATGACTCGCCCAGACTTGGGGCCGGGGTTTGATGGGTGGCAGGCCAACGACCCAACTCCTCAGGAGAGAAGCGAAGGTGAATTTCACTTTTGACAGAATTTTTTCAGTTGCAGGAGGTCCACAATGTTACAAAAGTGTGTTATACAGAGCACATGCCAGTTTACCACCCACATGGTGTGTATGATTTGTCCCAGGTTGGTTGTAACTTGTGACCTGTGTCCCATGTTTGGCCTGTTTGTGGCCGTCTATTTGTGGCATACAGTTTGCCACACTGGTGACCTCGTGTGTTTGCCAGGTCCTCGGGACGAATAGCTGACCCGAGCCTCTTCTCTTTGACCTCATAAGTCACTTTGCAGTTTCATTTCTGTCAGTCTGCGCACTTTTCTTTCCAGTTTCTTGCAAGAGCTGTTTGATAGCTGCAAGTTTTCTGATTGGCCTCATATGATCCACCTTTGCAGAAGTGTCTGTATTTGTGATTAAATTACTTCAAGTCCTTTTAAATTTATAAGACATTTAAAGAAGACATTTGCATTATTTTGCGTAGTCCTCTATTTGTGTTATGATATTGACTACGGAAAAACAGATGTCCACTTTCTCTCTGCAGCAACTGCAAACTCATTCACCTTTGATGTTTATTTGTGTAAATGTATCAAGTGTACTGAATTTAAGTGATACGCCCTTCATCACAAAAATAATATTTTAGGGTTGAATTATTTTTACTTTACCCTGTCACTGCGATAGCCTGCAGCACCCTGCAACACTGCGCAGGATATTTTTTATTTCATTTCAATTCATTTTATTTTCCTGATAGGGAAGCCTTCTGATTTGATTTGATTTGATTTGATTTGATTTGATTTGATTTGATTTGATTTGATTTGATTTGATTTGATTTGATTTGATTTGATTTGATTTGATTTGATTTTTGTGTCTGAAACCTTGTGAGATTTTTGTTTTATTTTATTTCCCATGTCTGAAGCCTTCTAAACTCTTTCTGGTGTGTGTGTGTGTGTGTGTGTGTGATGCTTTCAGGGGTTTTCTGTTGCGGTCCGGCCCCGCTGAAGGCCATCAAGGAAGGAGAGCTCACCAAGAAGTATGACGCTCCCTTCATCTTTGCTGAGGTTTGAGCTATTCTTTGTTATTTACATTTACACACTTTGTAGCCTCTAAAATGTTTCAAATGTCAAAGTTAGAAGATTCATGTCTTGCCTCGGCCTGATCAATGCAGCCTTCAGTATATGATCAATGATTATTTATTAGGCTTATTCATGAAGTGCAGCTAATCACAAATGACACGCACTATTTTACTGTAAATATGCTCCGACTCTCGCCTCATCTTCATCATCACTGTTTCATGACTCTTCGGTCTCCTCTTGGATTCAGGTCAATGCTGATGTCGTGGACTTGGTGCGTCTGTCGAATGGCGAGTTTGTCCAATTCAGTGGGTCGACGAAATCTGTGGGACGCTACATCAGCACCAAATCTGTGGGCTCGGACGAGAGGCACGACATCACACACCGGTACAAGTACGCTGAAGGTAACGCAGAGTCACGGACGATCATCTCAACTACCTTTTGTTTAGAATATTTAAATGCATGAGTTTCATTTCTGACTGAGTCTTTGACACAGTGTAGAATAACCACAACGATCGTTATGTCTCATATCCTGTCGGTTTGCAGGTTCAACGGAGGAGCGGCAGGTTTATGAGAAGGCTCAGCACCGCAACAAGCTGCAGCAGCGAGGAGAGGAGCCGGGGCTGCACCTGAAGGTCTCATCACCACTCACACTGTACAAACATGGTCGAGAAGAAGCGCCAAAGTTTTTGTAGTTACTTAAAGTTATTTTTCATGAAGTATTTACATTGTTTTTCCTTTGTGTAGATGAGTAGGTTGACCAGTGGATGGATGGATTGATGATCATGCAGCATTAGCTTTTGGTTACCTTTAACACTGTTTTTGCTTTTAGTCGACCATGAAACACAATTCAGATCATGATGGAATAAGATAAGATAAGATAAGATAAGATAAGATAAGATAAGATAAGATAAGATAAGATAAGATAAGATAAGATAAGATAAGATAAGATAAGATAAGATAAGATAAGATAAGATAATCCTTTATTTGTCCCACAAAGAG
>OMOW01110578.1:0-10181 GCA_900312555.1 Lamprogrammus exutus
AGAGATAGGAGTCAAACCAGCTGAGAGCAGATCCTGAGAGGCCAAGCTCCGAGAGTGTGGAGAGGAGGATTTGATGGTTGACTGTGTCAAAGGCAGCCGATAGGTCAAGTACCATGAGAACTGAGGATTGGCCAGCAGCTTTCGCTGATCGTAGTGTTTCCACTACAGACAAGAGGGCAGTTTCAGTGGAGTGACCTTGCTTGAAGACAGACATGTTGGGATCATGCAGGTTGTTCTCAGACAGGAAGTTTGAGACTTGATTAAAGACTGCATGCTCTAGTATTTTGGACAGAAAGGGATGGAGCAAGACCGGCCGCTAGGTTTTTTGAGCAGCAGGGTGACTTGAGCTTGCTTGAATACGGTAGGGAATAGGATTTGATGTTGCATGCCACTGCAGGGATAAGTGTGGGCAAAATGGCTTTTAGCAGGTTGGAGGGTATGGGGTCCAGAGGACAGGTTGTGGGACGGGAGTCATTTAGAGGTTTTGATATGTCCTCCTCCATCAGAGAGGAGAATGACGTGAGAGAGGTCCTGTTAGTTGGGGGGGTTGAACTGAGTTGGTCAGGCTCAGAGAACTGTTTAATGATAGCAGATACCTTATCAGTAAAGCGGGAGGCCAAGATGTCTGCAGTGAGCGTAGTGGAGGGTGGAGGATTAGGAAGAGTATTAAAAGTTGAAAATATTTTTCGAGCATCAGTGGTGCTACTGACTTTGTCCTGGTAGTATGTGGTCTTAGTGGTTTTTATCCCAGAGGTGAAATATGAAAAGAGGGCTTTGATACTCACAGAGAATAGTGGGATCTCTGGATTTACGCCACTTCCTCTCAGCCACTCTGAGGGAATGTTACGAGCAATCCTGGAGGAGAGGGAACAAAGTTTGTTGAGTGAGGCGGCTAGAGAAGAGCAAAGTGTGTCTGTAGCCTCATTGAGGTGAAGCATGGTAACTGAGACCTCATCAGATGTTTTGAGACGGTGTGAAGGACAGGAGGTTGCTCCTGAATGAGACCATAGGTAGAGGAGTAGGATTGGAATGTTCAGGTAAAGAAAATGTGAACTGAATAAAGTAGTGGTTGTTGTCTCTTGAGTGTCCTAGATCAGAGCTTGTTCTGCTTTTAGAGCCCCGCTCAGTCTCTCTTATAGAGTTTTTAGTGAAAAAATACCGCACCTTTTGGTTTTTCCACAACAAAGCCAGAGATAGGCAGCGTGACCTGCTCCACAGGAGTCTAAGTATATGTGTGTTTGGTTAATTTGTCATCTTTATTTACTCTGGGACAGGTTTTGTTAAACATGCATGCATTCAGTGTTGTTAACCTACTTTGCTTAGTTGATCACTTTCTTGCCACGAAGACACTTTTGAGTTTGCCACTTTCTGCGAGTGGACAATTGAATACATTCAGGGCCAGAAATGTACGAGGGAAAATAGCGTCAATCTACATGTTGTCTCAACTGATGAATACTCTCTGAATTTATATTAAAGGCTGAAATAAGACTGTCATTTAACATTTAATTTGATTTTTATTTTTATTTTTTTTTTAAATGTAATTGTCTCTTCCGGTTACTTGACTTGGAAATTTAACTATCACTGTAGGTATTGATTGATGTGTATGTACAATTTTCTCTACAGGGCTGTTTTCTTCTGTTAAGTTGATGTGAACATCAGAGCAATGATGCCAATTTGTGACATCGCAAATAGTGGCCGCTCATCATGTTCATTGCTCCAATTGTGCAGACACGAAACACATCTTCTTTTGAATCATCGGTATGGTTTGTGGCTGTGTTAGCTGCGTAATGCTGCGCTGGTGGGTGGGGTCTGGAATTCTCAGCGAGTGACAAAGGGTAGATGTGCTGTTAGTCTTTTCAATGATTTATTGAATGTTTGAAGGGGGGAAACATTGAAGATTGTGGGGAAAACATATTTGTCAATGCTGAGTATAAATATGTCTGCAGGGCATCTTTATTCAGATTGCTTTATGCAGATTGCGATCCTGTCTGATCGACTGTGCTCTGATCATTGAAGCCAGCAGCTGTGTTGTTTCCGACCTTCCGTGACACATGCTTTGACACAAACTCGATTGTGTGTTCTGTGTTTGCAGAATCTGCAGGAGGTGCAGATCTTTACTTTACATTCTCTGGGACTCAAGGCAGTGTTGGTATCCACAAGTATGGGAGAAACCGAGTTACACCAGCATTGCATGGAAAAGGTATTAGTATGATGATGGATTAAAGGGGTAAAAGGGCTTGTGGCACCGGTATGTGGCAAAATATCTCAAACATTGTTTTTCCTTGATGTGCTTTTGAAATGATTTAATTTATCATCTTATTTCCTATCATCATTGTTATTGTCTTTTATGTTTGAGCGTTCATTAGCTTCTGTATGTTCACTCATTCATTCAAAGTGGTTTTGCCAAATTACGTTAAAATCATTTCACAGTAGTATTTAAAAGCTCTCAAATGTGACCCCCTGAAACATCTGTATACCCTGGCAGTTAATAGAAAACATATAAAAAAGGACAGCAGATTTCAGTCCAGACTATTCATTGTAGAGCTGTCTGTCTGTCTGTCTGTCTCTAGAGCAGCACTATGTGGGTTTGGTACCCAGCAAATGGAAAGAAAATCCCCTGCAGGACAAAGTTTATGCCTTCTATAAGGAGAGAAACACAGACACTGGTCTAGACAGAGATGTGTGGCTGCCCTTTGTGTCCCAGGTTTGCATGGTAAGGCTCACAAGTTATTCAGCGTGTGCGTCATGTCTTTGTTATCTAGCTCTGGCTATTGTAGCATCTCATTCCTTTGGTATCATGCGCATTGACATTACAGAGGTCTGGTCTAATTTTAAACTTAAATGTTAGATGCTGGCTCTTTGCAGCAGCAATACAGAGTGGAAGTTTAACTAAACTAAAAATGCAGTCTGAGAGACGTTACCACCTGTGATAGAAGTTTTGTGAGTTTATCGTGGCAGATTCTTCAGTTACTGACAAAGATTCACTGTTATTGTTACAGCACCACCATCAGGTCGACTGATGTTTCTTTTCTTGCATGAGAAGTGACTGCAAAAATGCACAATTTGGTCACAGTGGACTAATTCTTGCATGAGATACAGTACTTTTTGTAGAATGAGCCACGGCCACTCAACTTTGGCATCAAATTGTGACAAAACAGTAAGGAATATCAGAAAACAAAGATTTTTCTCCAGCTTGGCCTAGACCTTCTACATGTAAAATCTTGTGGCTATTGAGCTGAAATGGTAGGAGGAGATGTGAAAAAACAGTTTCGGGAAAAATTGTAAATTGCGAGAAATCTATGCAGGCACAAATTGGTGTGGCCTATATGGATGGATGGACGCACATAGAACCAAGGAATCCACGGGAAAAAGAATTTTGATTCTGAATTGCCTTTCAAAAGTTATGTTATAAAGGTTAAAGTGGTTATTACAGCGCCACCATGAGGTTGAACGAAGAAAACAAATTGCTGACCCTAAACCCTATCAACCTGCCGAATTTGATCCAAATCAGATTACAACTGTCCACGTTATTGCTGTGAAAGACGGCTAGACAGAGGCCAGTGCTTGCAATACACCCGCTCGATTGCACGTGTTTAAAAACATGCATGAGTAAGATAAAGTTGCCATATTGCATATTTAATAGAATGCATGAATGAAATGTATACATTGCCATGCACCATTGCATCACTTGCTCAGAGTTACCTGCAGAATAGAAGCTGAATCCCGAGCTGACTGTGACTAGCAGCTTGTATGGTAATCGTGGTGGTGGAGCGATTGCTGAACAGACCACGCTGTGTGGCTGTGTGTTGTTTCCAGGCAGATATTGGTGGATCCAAGAAGTACCTGCAGTTTAGTTGGACGTCTGAGATGAAAGCCAGGCTCTTCTGTGGAGACCGTGCGAGCGGACAGCACTACTCTAAGCTGGTAGATGTGGCGACTGTACATGCAAAGCAGCGGGATCAAACCAAGGTTTATGCGCTCTTCAGAAATGAATGGTAGGACTCCGTTATCAATCACACAAGTTTGAAAAGAATATTGTAATGGCCTACTGAAATACAAATCCTGTTCATTCAATTCAATTTCAATCAAAATGGCTGATTAACAATTTTCACTCGTTACTTGTTACACCTCCCCTTTAAACTGAAAACAACACTGCTTTGTACTGCTGCTTGCTGTATGAGCTGCCATATCAACAAACGCAGTAAACAGCCAGAGTGATTTCAATATTGACTCTTACAAATGGTTAATCGTGCAAAACGTTAGTTCTAAGTTGGTTCTCTCCTCTTGAACAGATGTTTTTGCTCTTCCTTCCTCCTCAGCTTTCGCAGCCACTACTGATTCCTCTTTCTAACTCCAGCTCTGTCCGCTCAGCTGTACTGACGTTTTTTACTGACAGTAAGACTGCAATCTTCGCTGACCGTTTGTTGCCATTTCTGCTGCGAATGGCTCTCTGTAGAGCTTCTGACCCTCTGTTTTGTCTCTGCAGGGGCATGAGTGCTGTATGTGTTTATACAATAGCAAATATTGAAGACATCTTCACCAACTCCCCCTTCAAAGGGCCAAGCATAGACAGCCAAAATACAAGAAGTAGGGAGGTATGTGTCAACAACTACTCAAAATGATTCCTTACATGGAAATTTAACTCACTTAATGTTGTCATGGCTACTGGTTTAAGACCATTTGCTTAGAATCAGAGTATGCCATCCAGTAGTGAACACTGTCCTAAATTGGACTTTCAAATGAAGCGCTTAGTTGCAGCCATTTAAAGTCACTGCTGTCATGAAAATACAACACAACTTCATAATTTCTTTTCTGACGAGAGGTTGAATCATGTTGATACCACAATTTGTTTGTAACCACCTATCTTCTTTCTTTAGTGTGTTAAGGACAGCACAACGATTCCTTTAGCAACTCTGAATGCAATAGTAGAGAACTCAGAGGTGGAGGACTGGATCCGACCTTTAAGTAACTCTGGTCCACTTCTTGTTAGTCACCACCACTACACCCACATCTGTGCCGACAGTTTCCAGCATGAGAACAATCGGCACACAGTCCTCTTTCTGTCTCTGCGTGAGTAATATGGTCAGATGACTTTGAGACACAGTCACATTCAGCTACCATGTTGTTACCGTGTGTACAGTCTAATTCAATCCAATACAGCAGGCCTGCAGTGATTCCTACCATTCTGAAGCTTTTAATCCAGTTTTGTGACATTGTCAGAGAGGTGATTTCACACTCGCTGTTGTATTTCACTGTCCTATTGTAAAAGGTGTTCATATAATAATATTCTATGCAAATGGAGACGCCTTTCAATATAATATAAGGCAATCCACACCTCCAGCTATGGCCATGAAACACAGAGTTGAATCAACACCTCTAACACAAAAACGTAACAATACAAACTTCACAAAGTTAGGATTTATTGCAGGTCTGATGAATTCATAATGGCCAAAGAGTCCAAAACCTTCCCAAATTAAAACTTCACGTGACTCACATCACGTGGAGAAGATGCCAAACCACCCTAGCTTGACCTCATAAAAGCTGTGTATAACACAGGGGGATAAATCCTCATGTTTTGTCATAGTCTGGCTTCTGTCACGACTCGGCAAGGGATTGACTTCCATATTTCCCCTCATTTGGCCTACAATTACAGTTCATAGGTTTGGTTTCATTTGTTGAGCCAAAGAACCTCATGTTGTGAGTAAGTTTATAGATTTTTATTTCAGCTTGTATGACCTGAACTCTGTTTGCACTTTGGACAAGATGACAAATTCAAAAAAGATTTCCAAGTCTAAGGTATGAGAACCTGACTAGCAGGTTGTGTGGGTTGGACTGAAGTGCTAACCTACAAAGATGAAAGTATTCATTAATGACTGTGTTGTTACTGGCAGTAAGGTTAAGGCAAAATATTTTGTCAGTGTCTAAGAATAAGATAAAGGAGTCAAACAGTTGATGAGCTTTGCATGAGATGAGAAACATGAGATGTACTACATGAGTGAGTGAGAGACACGGTGTGTGCGTGTGTGTGTTGTTGGGTGAATGACTAAATACTTTGTGTTGACACATTTGGATCATCATAGTCCTCTCTCCCTTATCTGGTTATGCATCAATGAACAGAAAAGGGAGCAGTTCACAAACTGGTGGAAAAGAAGACCGAGGCATTTCTCATCGCTGAGTATCGGCCTTTTCCTCACAGAGCTCACATCCTCAGCATGACCTTTCACCCCTCCACGGTGAGTCACACGGCACTGCCTACGCAACCATTGCTCCTGGTTTACTCACATTCAGCATGGGAGCACAGACAGACTTTAGATCATGTAATGCTTAAAGTGGGCTTTTGCTCCAATATAAGAGGGGAAGATGTGTAAACGAATAAAGTGACGGTCACCTTTTTGAAAATAATGTAAGAAATGCAAAATAGCTCTTTGGATGAATTTAGCATCAGCAAACAAATGTCCTTGCTCTCTCTCTCTCTCACTCCCTCTCTCTCTCAATGCAGAGGAAACTGTATGTGGGCTCCAGCAGTGAAGTGGTCCAGGTGGATGTGGGGAACTGTGTCCAGTATGGAGACGGCTGTGAGGAATGCATCGTAGCCAGAGATCCATACTGCGGCTGGAATGGCACCCACTGCTCGCCTAGCACAAAGTAAGACCTCTGGTTTATGCTTTATTTTAAATTAATATCAAAACAAAAAAGGCTCAAAGATCATTTTGAAGTTACCATCTTTTCTTCATGAAATTCATAGTACGGAATGGCAGACTTATTTATTTGGTCGTAAATATGATGAGACACATTTTGATGAAATTATTCTGGGAAAACGCTAATATTAGGCGTCCCCTCTCTGTTATCGCGTCAGCAGTCGGTACTTAAAGCATGAAAGAAGCGAGTGCTGCTGATCTCTCATTACTGGTCTGGAAAATTGCTGTGCACGCACTTTGGAATTACTGATGCCTGAAGTTTTGCTCTCTGCTAGTAACGTGTGGTTCATCTGCACTTTATGCAAGCATAAGTAATGAGATGGTAATGGGTATTGTATTGTGAGCTCCAGTGCAAAGGTTATGGCCTTAATGTATATACTGTAAATAGCTGCTAAAACCCATGACTGCCAACGTCTCTCTGCCAAACTAGACTAGATCTGAGTGCTTAGACCTATGTAATACTTACTGTGTGTTGTATTTTCATTTGTATATTATATGTTTAGAATTTAATCACATATCCCACAAGTCTACCTGTTCGCCCCAGGAGACCTCAGCAACATCTTTTAGCATTTTAGATTGAAAGATACTGTGAAAGTCCATTCATTTACTGTAATGCTGTACAAACACACAGACCGTGTGGTGGTTTTGTGACCTTTTGCAAATTTGTTCAAATCAACTGTAACAAAACGGTAAAACTGCAAATTGTTTGCCATATATTGTAGATTTGTGTTTTGCTACACAACGTAAATGGGATTTTGTCTAGTCTGCGCCTCTCTCACCTAAGTGACGTACCAATAATAAAAGCATCACATTTTAAAACCAGAGACTTTTTCTGATGTCTTATACTTTGTGGTGAATTAGAATACTATGGAACTTGGGTGTGTATGCGGTTGCGAATGTATCACATTTCATTCACACACCTCCACAAATCGGTTTGTGTTCTTGTGTAGTTGATTTTTCTATTCCCCTTTGTCACCACTGAGGTTTTGTTCTGATGAGATATGTTTGTGTTCCCGTTTCCACTAAATGTGAGGTTTGTGGGCTCAAGCAGACTGAAATGAGTACACCAGTTTAGTCAGAAAGGTTGACTAATAACCATAAAGTTGTTGGTTTGAAGAGCGTTCTCGTTTGATTGAAATGGCAAGGGTGGGAGGAAGACAGGCAGCAAGACAATTAGTCATTTAACTGACTTCATGCTCACACAGGTCTATGTTGGATTTAGTTCCCCCTAAGGAAAAAACACACATTTTTTTTAAATGAAGCAGTGTGACCACACCTGTGGTCACACTGCTGTCAATGTGTCAAGAATTTTCAAATGAATCACAATGCATCCGTACAGCTGTGTAACTTTGAGGTGCTTTAATGGGCTGCAGATTGTTTTAGTACATGAGTGTATAAAGTTGGTAGGTTTTATACGTTTAGTTTAGTCAGGTTTGCTGAACCTTATGATGTCTTCCGTGTTTTATATTTTCACATGCACGCCTCCTTTTTGCAGTCAAACCCTGCAGGATGTGGAGAAAGGGAACCATTCTATCTGCATGTCAAGAGTTCATCTCTCTCAAAAAGGTATAAGAATACATTTGTCACATGTCTTTTCTCTGCCCTAGTCTTCACTATAAACCTAAACCTAAACCTAACCGTCTCAGGGTTGTTCCTAAACAAAACTAAGTATTCTACGCCTAAACCAAACCTTACATTTCACAGCGCCTAAGCCCACAACCAAACTTTTGCGATGCTGCATAGATAGCTCAGATCTATGGGCCCGAACATAAACTGAGGGGTTGATGCATCAAATCCTTGCATAGACTAGAGGTTTGTGTTCTAACCTTGAGATCGTAACTGGCTGGGATTAAATCTGTAGTGCCCTCCACAGATGGAGGGCACTACAGATTGTGTGAAGCACTGAACCCCCAAATACATGGTGCTGGCCCCTCACTCTCAACCCCTGCATACTTGTATCTATGGCTGCACGGTTTAAAGAAACTATCTTAATTGCGCTCTTTCTAAGTATCGTGATAATGATTCAAATATTGATGGCCGTTTGTGGTGAAGCTTCTGCCTATACTGCCTTATATGGCTGCCATTGCTTACTAAGAAGGACTGTGTGAAAATATTTACTTCAGTTTCCCTACAGTCGAGTTCTCTTTTCATGTTAACACAGCAGTGTCTAACGACATCAACCCTGCACTGGTACAGCACCGTTTAGTCAAACAGAATGAGGAAATATGTTGAAATATAAATAATTCAGGTCAGTCACTTTGCATGCATGCTCTCTTGATATCATAAGATGCTTTTCTTGCAGCTGCCTATGTAAATGGAAAATTTGAATTAGAGATGTTGTTTCAGTATTTGAGAAGTTGAAATAGTGCTTGACCTTAGTGGCTCACTTATGATTAGTGAGTGTCCCACATGATATCAAACCACCAGCACTCATCAGCAGTCAGTGCTGGTGCAGTTTGATAAGAAATGTAAATGACAAAGCTCTTTCATAAGCACAGTGTTAGGGAAGCTACTCTGAAACGGTAGCTTTTCAAGTTACAAGTAAAGTTGTATTTAACCTGTAGCCAAGCTTTTGAGAAAAAGTAGCTAACGACATTGGCGTTAGCTACTTCAAGGAGCAATATTAATTATTTATTCTGCTTTTCTCTCAAAGCAAATAAGCAGAATTCTTTATTTTGTTGTAGTACAAATTATTGTATTAATGGAAAACACATGACAAGTGACAAACCAGACAGTAGTTGTGTAGCTTGGCAAAAGCTACACAACTACTGTCTGGTTTGATATAAATAGAATAATCCTCCTACATTGTTGTATGCTCATTATTTTTTTATGTTGTTGGTGGAAAGTTTGCTTCTGTTTTTTCTCTGACCTCATTGAATTGAGACACATGGGTCATTGTCCTCACTGGGTGAGGAAGTCTCTCGTCTATAATGGCTGTAGTGTTAGAAACCAGACTCAGGTCCGCCCCACCTGCTCTACGGGGGAAAAAACTCGAAACTACATTTTTTGGACAGTCCAAAGGGGCCTTGAACTGCCTCGCTGTATACAACAGGCACCCACTGTGCCACCTGCTGGTGTGGCCTGACCACAGCAGGTCTGGACCTGATTGTATGAGGATCATTCTAGAGGAGCAACTGGGCTAGTCTTTGGTATCTAGCTGTGCAATAACTAGAGGCTAACGTGGACCAGAAGATTGAGGTGTTACCGCACTGGCCACATGATTGTACACATGCAGGTCACCTTGGCACTGTCGAAGCAATGACCTTTAATGTAAATATGGTAATTTATGTCTATTTTGTGGCCCTCTATTAAAAGTCCAACATGTAAAACCTACATGAGGCATTGAGGAAATAACCATTCTTTTCCCTGAAAAAAAAGCTAATTTTGCAAATAACACTCTCCTTTGAAAACAGAGATATTGACAACAACCTAAAACTTGAGAAAACCAAGAAAAAAAGAAAGGAACAAAATGAAGGCACAGGA
>OMOW01110598.1:0-10473 GCA_900312555.1 Lamprogrammus exutus
CGACGCTCTTCCGATCTTTAGAGAGAAACAGAATGTAATTATACTAGGGTAATTAACCCGAAATGTCAGAGGTTGTACATATAACAGTGTACACTACTACACGCAGCATCTCTCAGACACACACACAAACAGAGACACACACACACAAACAGAGACACACACACACACACACACAGAAGATGCTGCCTCCTATTAACACACCTCTCAGCTTTGATGACAAAGACATAATTGTTATCACAGCCTCCCTCCCTCACTCCTCGGCTCCCAGAGACAACAGAGGGAAAATGTGTCTTTTGTGTTTGAAGGGTTGTGTTTGGATGGCTTGAGTGTGGTTCTAACACAGCAAAATAAAGGCCTGGCTAAAAAAAGAAGAAAGTAGAAAAGAGGAAGAAGTAGAAAAAAGGATTCCAATGCTTTTTTTCATTTATTCATGCATTTGGAATGAAGGACGCATTTCCTCAGCTGTGATTAGGGGAAAATATTCCCCATATTCACCATGAGTCTCTCATATTAAGCTATTTTCAATTACTGGAGGTACGACAAAGCTACGTTTTCCACCTTTACTACAGTTAATGTGTAAAATATTTTAAATGTGACTGTTCACCCTGCAATGTTTTTTTAGAAACCTAACAAATTTCTTTATAAAACAACAACGAATACTTCTATGAATAAAATGGCAAAAGAAATTAAACTACTTTGCTGTAATACTGCAATTCTCACAAAATGTACTTGCACTTTGGAATGAAAAAAACACTCACATCTTCCCTGGCTGGTGTCAGGTATCAGGGCCCACTAGACGTGTGCTTTGGGGACACTCAGGCTACAAGATGATCAATAAAGAAGCGCTGGGAGGCGAGGACATGCTCGGTCAGACACGACTAGAGCTGATAATCATTTCACAGCTTTAGCTTCAGCTGAGTTTCAATTTTTCATTCGGTACATCAATGTTCAAATCCTTTCCTCTCATTAAGAAAACATACCCTTGCTCATGACTCATAAATGACTGTGCCGTGTGCCACTGAACACAAATATCAAAAGTGTGTGTTGTTATTTGTTAGTGAGAGGGAGGCAGTATGTGTCAGTGTGCACGTTTTTAAAATTCTTTGTAGGTTACATTTGAACATGTGGAAGAACGTTGAAGCTGGGGCAACGTGATTCATCTTTTCAGAGCGAGACAGAGAGAGAGAGAGAGAGAGAGAGAGAGAGAGAGGCTTTGTCATCCTCGCTCACCCCTTCTGTGCAGAGGTTGTTGCAGAACAGCCCTGAGCTCAGAGGACCAATGCAGAGAGACAGAAATAAGATGAGAGGGTGGGACTTGGTGTGACAGGGAGGTAGGTGCAGCCAATGAGGGAGAAGGAGAGGTGTTCCTATTCCAGGATTGTCCTTGCCTCAGCTCTGAGAACCGACAGAGACAGAGGGGACGGAGAGTGAAGCTTGAATAAATAAGGACTGTCACACATCGGCAGGTGCTGAGGATAAAACAGAAAGACAGAGAAATAGGAGACAGAAAAAAGCAAGGTAATGTGAAGAGAGAACAAACAGCAGAGAACAGTCAGACAGACACTCATACATCATTTTAATTTGCTCTAAACTGTAGTGCCAGAACCTACTTCTTCTCTTTTTCAGCTGCCCTTCATCCTCTTACTCCGGGTTCTCCTTCCTGGCTTGTCCCCTCGGATTGTCCCCCCTTCCTCCTCTTCCTCCTGTCCTCCTCTCTTCGTCTCGCTGACAAGACAGTGCCACCATGGAAACCGGGAGCCCAAGGAAGATTCAGTTTACTGTCCCCCTGCTGGACACCCACCTGGACCCAGAGGCGGCTGAACAGGTAAGGAGGAGGGAACTGAGGGAGAGGAGGTGGTGTGAAGATGGCATGCAGTGATGTGAGACTTTCAGGCTTTTAAGGTTTTCTGCATGCGTCAGTGAGATCACTTAAAGTGTTAGTAAGGCTGATGGAAGTGTCAGAATACACGTTTTAGGGATGTTTCTTTAAAACATTTGATGGAAAATTATAGTTTTTGTCTGTCGCCTTGAGAAAGTCAAAGTCAACACCCACTGAAGTGAGAAATATTTATCAAAGCAGCAGTCATCAAGCAGGTGTAGACATGGCTGGAGTGATAGGAGCAGTGTGCCGTGCCCAACATGCTGGGGTATAGTCATAACAAATTGCTGCTTCAAAGAAACAACATTTTCACTCCGTTATTACTCCCATGCGTCTAATTGGCAATGCCGTATATTTTGAACGCGGAGCTAAAATGAATGTAATGAATTTAAGATTGATTTTCTGCTCCCACTCACAGCAGACGAGGCTGTTAGAGACGCACAGATCCTAGCAGTGTTATGTTGCAGCATGGACACGTCTCCTGAGAGACTGACTGAGAGCAGTCCCATTTGCAGCAGTGTGATGCAAGCAAAAGTTGTGTCATGGGAAAAATTTAACATTAGAATATAACAACTGCCAATGATTGAATATTTTCTTTAAACAAATCCCATAAGATTGTAGCTGCATGACAATAACAAAAAAATTCTGAATAGTGACTTATAATTCAAACAGACTTGAAAGATTCTGGCAGTTTTATTTGGAGTTATTTTAGGATCCGATGAACCCAGAATCACTTCATGAAAATGAACAAAAACCACATCAGTGACTGTGAAGGCCCAAAAGGTGCAAAGCGAAAGTCTGTAGAGACTATGGTGAGAGATGTGCCCCATTTCCTCCTTTTTTTAAATATAAATATAACATGAACAGGACAGGTCATTCATAATGAATGAGCCACAAGTAAAAGCAGCAAAGATTTATGGGTCTGACTACACTCTCCTCTACGTCTTTGTCTGTCTGCCTCCGCTGCTCACTCCTTCCCACTGTGACTGTAAAGCCCGGGGGGAAAGTAGGTTTTAGGGAACTGCTTTGTGCGTATGTGCAGTGTGTGTATGTGTGTGTGCAAGATGGAGACGCTGAGAGACAGAGAGAGGGAAGGAGATTGACATTGAGAGACAGTACTGAGTGCTCTTGTTCTGGCAAATCTAGAAGACTTTCCCCCTGATGAAGACATTTTGGGAATATGGTTGGGTTATTCAGGTGAAGCTGGAGCTAATAATATGATCAGGTTTTTTATAATTTGACATTGGAAGCTCAGACGTAATGAGCTGAATATGATTATGTGCATGTGAATGATAGTGTGGGCATGTACAAGGTTTTGGTAAATGGATTCGTTGCAGCGGAGATGGATGTAAACAAGACACGCCGGCATTTCATGGCAATATGATATTATGTTACTCCACAATGTCCTCTGTATAAAAGGAAATTGCCTGTAACTTAAAATAGCTTTCAAAGTGGAAAGGACAACAGCTTCAATGCATACATTTCAAAGCATTCGTGACTTTAATTTAACTTTTAAGCTGATTTTACTGTTTAATATTTGATTGTCTCAGAAATAGCAAAATACGCTGCCCTGTGCCCTCTGATCTCCATCATGCAATATACTGGAGATCTATTTATCTGTATACCATCTATATACTGTATTAAATTGCTTAGTGTAGCATCACAGCCCAGAGAGATTAATAATCAGCCTTACTTGCTCTACATGTAACCTCTGACTATCATAGTCCATTCTGCAATGCAAATATCGCAGAAATATTTTTCCTACTTTACAACACAAAACAAATCAATCAACCTTGAAGATCCTTGAAGATTTTTGATCAATAGTAAGATATTTGAACAAGCAGCATGAAAAAAAAAAATCCCCCCAGAACTGCAAACACGCACGCAGAGTTTTTGACAAACTATTGATTATTTGCCTCCTAATTCAAACAGCAGAATGGCATTGGCATTGTTGTTGTAGTGTGGTTGTGTTTATATTAACATCATTATCATTGTCTGAATCTCTCTCTCTCTCTCTCTCTCTTTCTCTTGGGTGCAATTAATGTTTTCTCAGGTATCTCTATGTGCTTTTCTGTTTATGTCTGTGTGTCACAGAGGTGGTGTCTACTGACTGAATTTGGCCAGAGGCCTCAGCCATTCAGTACAGGATCTTAAACCCCTTAAGCTTGGTGTTTATCTGCTCTTGTACAACCACAGATAAATCTCCCCTTACCTGTGTTCAAGTACAAATTCAATTTGGCCTTTTGTCTGCAACACCAGAGAGTTCTCAGCTCCTCGCCACAATAAGCACGACCAAAGCGAGGCTTGTTGCCACTGGGACTTTACCTTTGTAGGATATATTTTCTATTAATTCTAAGACCACTGTGAGCAGCCACTGAGCCTGCATGGCATGCTGGTTTCAAGGTGTGGGTATGTCTGTGATGACAGAGACAGACAACCCAAATGTGTAAGAGACAGCAAAGCAAAAAAAAGAAAAAAACATTCAGCATATGTGTGTATGTGTGTGTGTGTGTGTGTGTGGCATGTTTATGAAGGCCCCATCAGGAGGCTTCACGCATGGTTCAGTGATCCCTGCAGGCTGACACCTCTCAGCATGTTAAATCAGCCTCTGAGGAGAAGTACATGGCAGCCAAAACAGTCTGAGATCTGACCCTCACACCAAGAGCACACACTAACCCTCTTATCCACACACAGTTATCTGTCACCCTTATCACACAACCCAATGCCTGCCTATGAGTAAAAACTGATTGTACATGACAGAGGCCATGAACTGATGATGTCACTGGATAACATTAAGATAGTAGTTTCTAGGCTTTCTCTTTGCGTTGTGACAATCTTAATACACCTTTATATTTGGTTCTCACATATTAGATTAATTACAGTGTGTCATTTCATTCTATTTACAAAACATACAAATAAGTTGAAATGGCTATGGGAATGTGAAATTGTAACTCCTGGAACTCCAACTGAATGGATGGTACTGTTTTAAAGAGTTTGGGTTCACTGAGTCACTATGTTGACCTGATTGATTGTCAGTAATTCACTTCATGACATGATAACATATAAAACAAAAGTAAAAATAGAAAGAACACACATACAAACACAGGTTGGGTGGTCAGACTTGTATGTTCCAAGTTTTATTCAGTGATATCAAGCACTACAGCATACTACAAAGTGCTGAGAAAACACATTTTCAAGGCCACTTTGGATCTGCTCTCTGATGAAATCTACTGTAGCCTTGTAGGAAGGTTATTCTACTGTGCTGCAGCAGAATACAGAACTTTGTGTTTCCTCTTTTAACACTTAAATTCAGCAATGTATGACTGAAAAGTAGTTTCATAGATTATTTGGCACAATGTTTTTAACAATCTGATGTGAAGGTAATCCATGAAACCAGGAGTTGACAGACAGATCAAAATGACCTTGAATTAAAGCTTTAAGCAAGAATATTAAAAGGGGAGAGGAATTGTTACACTGTTTTTGCTGTGATTGATCTCCCAGATCTAACAAGCTTTCTATGAGAATCAAGGTTAATGGTTTCTATTTTTCTTTGAATAACTTTTCATCAGAAAGTCAACTATCAATTTTCTGAAGTTGAAAAATCATTAGAGCAAGCTGTATCATTGATATAATGTACAAATAAAAAAGAGGACCTGAATCACTACCCTGTGGTACTCAACACTCCATGCTCTTAAGCTCAGATAAAGAGCTTTCAATGTGAAGCTGAACAACTGCCAAACTGTTGACTTTGTAATGACCTCTCAGAGGTTTTAACCCAGCCTAGTGTCTACATTCAGTTTGTTTAATTCCATTAAAACTGATGCAATACAGTAATCACTGCATATGTGATGTTAACTCTTAAACCATCTTACTTGTATTAAAAATAACACTATTATCAGAGCTGAATTACTTGTCAATTTAATAAAAATAACAGAACTGTTACATTGTTTGTGACAACATCACACAGAGATAATGCTGAAGTCCTCTTCCACATGAGGAGCATCTGCCTGAGAAAAGTGTGTTCAAAGATGATGGCAATACATTTCTCATTGAGATGATGAATGCTGGCATTTTGAGGTAATATTCTTTCATTAGAGACAATTGCTGAGACCAAGTCCAAACCCCCCACAACCCCAATATTCTCAACTGACGTAAGATCATTGTCCTTCACTGAGAACATAACAATTACAGTTTATTGCCCCAGGAAGGCCATTTTCCAAAAAGAATGCTAGAGAGAAGCATATTATCACTGTTATGATACCATGCTTATCTGTTGCACATTACGGAAATGACAATATGGGTTTGAGTAACACTTAAAAATTCATTTGGGCTATTGTGCTGATAGAAACGTTTTTTTAAATGTATTTGCATTTTTGAACTACAGTTCATCTGGAGAGTTTCTATAAACATTTGAGCTTATTTTTACAAATCAAGCTCCCAGCATCTGAAACTAAAGGCCCTAGCATCCTCCTTTGAGAGGAACAGAAGGTCATATAACTTCAATGAACAATTTAGTGAACATCTCCACGGACTACTTCTGGTAAACTTGTACATGCTGTTTGACCTTTCTCATTGCTTTACTTTGCAACTGTGTGCAAGACATGAGTCAGAGAGAGAAGGCGATGAGGCGAGCTGTCAAGACTGCAAGACAATAGATTGATAGAAAGTTAGAGGCAGAGGCAGATGCCTGGAAAAATGGACAGAGGACGTCAAAGATATGACTTTTCAATGTCCTGTGAATAATGTCTCCTATTCAGAGTCAAGAGAGGGAGCATAGTTGGAGAATGTCTGTGAGATTTCTTACGACTGCACGCATATTTTAGCCTGGACAATGACAAGCTCAGATTTCAAATTGCATGATCATGGATGATGAAATGAAAGACAGAGATGAATCCTTTTTTTAGTGTCAGTGTTTCCAGGCCAAGTAGGGTCCACTGATTATGCAATGATATTTGGGTTTTCATGAATTCTTCAGTTTTCCTGACGCAGTGAATGCTGGCTGAGCCCACCTAATTGGGATTTAACAGAATGTTTGGGGCAACCTTCTCTTTAACCTTTAGTTCAGCAGCATGGTCTGGCTAAGCATGAATGCCCATTGTCCAATTCTGGACACGATGTTCTGCCGTAGGTCACAGAGAAACTCTCGGGTTGCATGTCTTGTTCAAAGACAAATTAATAATACTTGTTGATGTTACAAGGTTAGATTCCCATCTCAAGATGAACTAAAAGATTGACTCATCCCTGTTGGTCGGTCACATTTCTATGATTTTGATTTTAGGTTTTATGTCTGTAGCCTGAGCTCACTTTTGGTCAATTTAAACAAGTTTATGTGATCATTATAATTTTGGACAAGCCAATAAAAATGATAAATATCAACACTCCAAAACCTCATTAAATACGCAGCAGGAATTGGACTCAGCTGCCTCTTTTCCATCAAGAACTGCCCCCACATAAACAATAACACCCAGCATGCATGGATTTCACTGCCCACCTGCATAGGCTGTTTGTGTTCTTTGTTGTGAAAAGTGACCGAATTGAATTTTAAAGAGGCTGTGGGTTGAAAAGCAGGCATGGTGGTTTGAGGGGTGAAACTGTTTGTCCACTGGTAGAAGTGTGTGTGTGATGGAAGGATCAGGGAATTTGCTCTGCTCTCAGCTGAGGAGAATAACAATGACTTAGGGCGTAATCACTTCTACACAGCCACGGACAAGTGTGCATTAGTGTGGGCTGGGTGGTGGAATTGCTGGAATGGCAACAAAATACACACAAAAGCCTAAAATAATATTACATGAACTTACACAAAAATGGGATTAAGTGAAACTATTTGTGCATCAGTTGTCAGAATCTGCGATCCAGAGAGTGTTCCACAGTAAATTAAAAAGTTTCAGAAAATTGAACACAGACGACTCTAAAACTGACAGAAACAAACGTAAGCAGAAACATGAATAATGCGCCTCAGAAAAGCAGGTTTAAGTCACTGCAATGTGCTTTAAAACATTCCACACAGTTTGCTGACCTGACACCCAGAGGAATACTGTTCAATAGCCTGAGAGCCAGGACAGCAAAAGATCACCTCTTCACCCAAGCTTCACTTGTGATACTAGGGGACCTGCCAAGATGACCTGAGCACTGTAACAGACTGATGAGGAATCAGCAGTTAAAGGGCTTTGCTTGTAGTAAGTAGTATTTTAAATTAAATGGGAAGCAGTGGAAATCAATGAAATTAAGCCAGGACAGGAAAGCCTTTGGTGTTGGTGCAGAATTCA
This sequence comes from Lamprogrammus exutus, assembly GCA_900312555.1. Classification (NCBI taxonomy): domain Eukaryota; kingdom Metazoa; phylum Chordata; class Actinopteri; order Ophidiiformes; family Ophidiidae; genus Lamprogrammus; species Lamprogrammus exutus. The sequence continues at coordinate 8,146 of OMOW01110598.1, forward strand.
GGACTAATTTTGCAAAAAGAGGGTTACAAAAGCCAGGACACAATAACACATGGTTAATATCTCTAATTATTAGAAAGATAACAGGGGAAGGGCATCCTAATGTGCCATTTATTGTCAGTTCAATTCCATGGCAGTTGTATTTATGTCAACTTTAACATCTTCATTTGAGATCACCGAATGAACAAACAAACACACAACTGAGGGCCGGAATACTGAAAGGAAAAACAACAAACTGGCAAGCTTAAATAGAAGGTAGCGGTGATACGAGCAGGTAGGCCTGAATAGTGAACGTTCACCGCAGGATGTGAGGTCAGCAGTTTTCCTATGAGTGTCCCTGGCAGTAACACATCTCAGCCTGCTCCTAAAGGAAGACAGAGAAAAGAGGCGACGCTCACTGCCTCGTCTCATTCACACAGCCTCTTCAAACCTGAATACCCAATTAGACTGCACAATGGCAATAGTGCTCACGGCTCATTTTTTTTACCACTGCACATAATAGCAACAGTTACATCTCTATTTCTTGTAATTACAATGAAAGTGAATCAATTTAGTTTCACACTATCAATCATATGATGCAATTGCAAATTAATCAATCTGCATGCGTGTGTGTGGGAGTGCCTGAGCACCTGTGTGTTTATTGATATGTCGTTGTTATTTTAATTTAGCAGGTTTACCTGAAGTGAGGAGGAGCACACAGAGCAATAATGAAATGTTAGGATTTTGTTCTTCTAACTAATGATATGTTGATGTGTTTGTTACAGGATAAATCAGAATGGCCAGGAGATGATTAAGAAGAAAGACAAACACAATATGATAACATAATTGTATACTGGAAAGTTTTATTAAAATTAAAGTTAAAATTGCTCTTTGGTTCAGCCGCTCACAGCCCTGATTCATATGGAACCTGTGGCAAAGTATGTGGAGAGGGAATTGTGATGCACAGGTGTAGAGAGAAAAGACAGCTCAGCGAAAGCAGCATTTAGAATGGCTAAACCATAAAAGTGTATTTTGGACACAACAACTCGTTTCCTGAACCAGATAGGCTGACTACACTAAACTACAGTGTTTTTTTAAAATGCACAGGCAGCAGTTAGAAAGATGCATGGGTGACTGAAGCTCTCCAGTGTTAGTCAGCAACACTGTCAGCTGTGTGTAAGAAGCGCATTTGTGTGTGTTGGAAGGTATGCAAGAATGCATCTATGATTGTGTGTGTGTGTGTGTGTGTGTGTGTATAAATAATTTACGTGTATTTACATTCCTATACCATAGATTTTAGGTTTATGGAGCAATAAAATGGAAATGTAATCACCTGATCCTGCATGCGAATGAGAATTAATCAAAGTACTTTGCCTAGAATCTGCTTGAGAAATTCAAGCTCACCTTTGACTTTATTAAAACACTCCATTAACCATAGGATGAAAAATAAATTTAATTTTGTACTGAATAGTATCGTACAGAATATACCATATAGGACATTAATGTGCTGCCTTGCTTCGTGTTGGTATTGATTGAAACAAGAAAGAGCGACCAGCTGCATGTGTAGCAAAGCTCGCCAGAACTCTGGTGAGTCGATGCGGGCACACACAGGTCTCAGATTCACAAGAAAAACACATAGTGTTATGCAATTATTTCAATAAAGAAGAACCTAAATTTGATGAATATGCTAAAAATATATACTATGTATTATATTAGCATTATTATAAATGAAAGTGCAATTATGTTATGTGGTATTATTTTTGTTTAATTTCATGTTGTTCATTTGCCATTGAGGGGGATAAAACTTTGTCAGTAACTGAGCCATTGTAAAACTTTCTGTAAAAACATGTGCATCACAAATGGTGTAAATACTTATAGCATGAAGTTGAACCAAAGGCACAGAAGAAAATACTTAAGTGTCATTATATAAAACATTTTTCGGTAAAATCATGTTAAATCGTTCTAAACGTTTTTGGATTATTCACCAGTTCAAGGCACATGTTGTGCAGTGTGCAGTGTTGTCAGGGGGGTTGGGACAGGTGGCTAAGCTGATGTGTTTGTCAGTTACATACAAATTATATACAGTACATATAAAAGAAATTAAATTAAAGGGAAATACATAGCTGTTACTTTTACTGTCCCCCTTAAGATCTTCTCTCAACCTATCCATACTTTCATTACAGAAAGGCAGATAGGTCTGTCCATGCCTGCTTAATTAGGAAAAAGTGCCCTTCACTAATTCTATCACATCATTTGCCTCCTCTAAATTTCCTCAAGGGAGCCTAACTTTTCTTTCATAAGCCTCTTTTGCATTCCTATATTTAAGCACTTCTGCCCAAGTAAAGGAAAAAA
>OMOW01110608.1:0-10977 GCA_900312555.1 Lamprogrammus exutus
CACGTGAGCGGCTTCAAGCCTTCATTCCTCATGAAAACACTCCAGACGCCATCTTTTTGTGCTCTGGTTAAGGCAGAAACGCGAGGAAGCCGTATACAAATATGGAATCACATTACAGGAATCCACGGTTTACTGAATATACACACGAGGCGTTGCGTAATCGAACGAGTATGAGGAGAGTCCGCCAGCTGAGCAAAAGCATCGAGGTCTTAAGTCGAATTTCAAAGTCATTGTGGTGTTTATACTGTACGACCTTTTTAAAAAATCAATGTATTGCCTTTATTTGTGACAAACTATATATTTGCACCTCGCTATTTCTGATGCGTCGTGTTTTTGCTCTTCGCTCTCTCTTCTCATGCACCGCCGCGATTGGCTCAGCTGCTTAACAAGTACGAGACGAGCACCGTGATTGGTTAAGAGAACAATCATTCGTTAATCCCTCACGATATTCCACTATATTCTATATTCTGCTTCATCCATACATTTTGTGCAGAAGACGCTGCCCATACTTTAGAGTATCTGAGGCACAGCTTCATTGTTCTTCGCTCCACGACCTTCTGCTCTGCGGCGGTCGTAAGAATAGACGCTCTTCATCTCTACCTGCATTGAGAGTAGACGTCAGTACGGCTTTGAGTATCTCTGACTGAAATGATTCTATCAACGCGTGCAGGGCGCTTGAATAATTTCAGAGCCGGCTGCGTTCAGGACAGATGCCGAGCCTCAGAATGCCGTAGCTCGTGTTTGCCGTCTTTGGCGCTCACCTCCATTATCCGCCGCCCTACAGCGACGAGTCATTTCTCTCGGCGGCGGTGCGCTGCCACAGAGGCAGGTTAAATCTGTGATTGTTTTCCAGCCACGCTCTCGTGATGGATGACTAGCGCGGCTGCTAATTTGATGCCCGCAGACCACAGATACCTCCAAGAACAATGCAAGGTTTCCATCTTCCATTAAGCTCAGCAAATGGGCGCAATTGGGAATTGGTAGACTAAAATGGAAAGGAACGCCAAAGGAGAAAGTGGGCGCAGCTATGAATGTGTAAAAAGGCGTAAAATCCTTTGTATTTGTAATGTGTTGTTTCTTCAGCGTCTTAGCAAACGCTGTCACAACACATTTATTGCTAAGTGTCCCTGCACAAATAAACAGAAAGACAAAATAAATGGAATAATTGAGCAATTGAAGGCTTAAGAGGATTGATTGACCGCAGCAGTTTTGCTAACGATTGGAAAAAACAGGAAGCTCGCGCCTTTCCTTCTTTCCGCCGCCCTCCGTGATTAAGAACGAACACGTGTTCTCAATGGGCATTAGCGTGTCAGAATCAGGCCCTTTGCCGTTGATTCATACGCTACATTTTCAGCCGCGGCAACGTGAGAGTGAGTAATTACTTTTTTACAGTTTCGAGCACGGAGATGAACGGCTTTTTGGTAATTGCACGAGATACTTCACCCGCGTCCGCGTGCGTCGTAGGTTAACCACACTGAATTAATTCACGGACGACAAAAAGGAGATTTAGGACACGCCGGAGCTCGTGAGCAGGCTGAGCGCGGCGATGAGCGTCATCTTTTACTGCTGTCATGCAACATTTACCAAATGACTTTCATGTATCTCGTGTGTCACGCCTGCGATGCTCTCTTAAACCCGTCGCAAATAACAAACGCCATTACTGAATGAGCCGAAATGGAGTTGAAGGTGATGTGGCTGTGATGATAATACGCCGGTTTATGATACGTCAAATCATTTTCCAGCTCGACAAGGTGAAAATATGATGACAGCCAGTATCACTGTACTGCAGAATCGTTGTTGTGTTCACAGTATCAGGGTGAGGTTGTCGGGAATGTATGAAAGTATTGGCCACAAGTACTCCGAGTATTTGCTGATTTTTTCTGCACGGATATCCAAATATTTGCCCGTCAATAAACTGTCACATCCATACGGTCGCTGAAGTCTCAATACGTCCAGAAAGAGGCGGCGTTTCATCGGTAGTGCGGGCCTACACGCCTCGGGCACAAATGAACTACATGTGTCGTGTGCAATTACTTGACTTTGGTTTTATTGCACAAACCCAATTTTCACAATGAACTGATAAACATTTTAACCAAATAGTAACATGACGACATGACCGAACATCAGTTATGACAACAGCAAACCATCAAATGAATACCGTCTCAAAAATACAAGCTCACATTGAGTCACGCTATCGACGGTTTCTTGGACGTCGTCCTTCTACCTGGTTTCGTCCAACAGTTTCTGTGCACTGATTGTACCCGACATGGATGCGTGACAGTAGTTTATGCATTAACCGAGGCTAAATTACACAACGTGTATTACTTCTACAGTACCGGCGTAGAGAAGAAGAATTTGAATACTCCCAACAATAGGGACCAGGCAGCACAAATACAGATAAAAATGTATCAAAACGGCAAATAAACAGGATTCTTCCTGCTCCATGTGACCTCCCGAGCTGATGGGCTGCCAGCTCTGATGTTAATGGATATACATTTCGGTGTGTGTGTGTGGCACGCAGCAGCATTAGGATGAGACCAGCGAGGCCTTTACGGTCTGAGTCCACAGACGCCTGCAATTCAGGCATCAGAGGTCTGGCTTTTAGCTGGCGAGAGGAGCACAGAGGTCCACTGAATCTGACAGAGACAGACAGAGACACATTCAGATGAAAGCACTCTGCTGCCGACGACACACACACACACACACACATTTGAAGTAACACGTTACTATACTTTTCATTATCTTTCTCTGGACAGTGAATAGTTCATCAATCACCTTGGTTTTGATTCGCATAGTGGAATCCCATTACCGTCGTGTTACAGGCTGCAGCCAATCACAATGAACATGATAATGAGGTAATGCGTATCTAAGAGAATGTTTGGATGGCAACGTAGACAGAGAAATGGCAAAGAAAGCCTAAACTTAGAGCGGAAGAGCTCATAGCTTTAAGCGAGGAGGAAGTGAGGAGTAATAACGCAACGTTTGGAAGAAATCCAGCGACAGCAAAACAAAGAGAAACGATTTGGGAAACGATCGCAGAACCCCCAAATGCGGTTGCGTGCGTAAAAAGAACAAAATCAGTGGCGAGCTGAGAGACGAACTGTAAAGAAAAAAGCGTGGACATGCTACAGGAAGTCGCAGCACTCTGGGGGCTCTAGAAAAGAACGAGGGGAACATTTAGCGTCGCACTGAAGCAGCTCTTATCTTTAACGTGGACGTATGCTTCTATCAATCACTCTCGGGACACCAAGATCAGAATCAAAGCTACAGTACAATTTCGGGTCGCTGTGACATGTTCCTGACAAGATGAGGTCATTATTTCTTCCTCTGGGATAATGTGGTAATCAGCAGCTTTGTGTGCTCCTCAGCTCTTCTGCTCTTTAGCACTGAATCAGCTCTCTGCTCACTATCGTTCTCATCAAGGCCGTCAATGAAATGCTGCAGATGGGACGCACACGCCGCTTATCGTCTCGCTCGGCCTGACACGCCCGGTTGATTTGTTGTCTATCCCCTCAGTAATGAATCCATCAAGACGAATCCTAATTACGAGAATTAGGACAGAGGAAGAGAGATTTCAAGAATAAAAACGTAATATGTCGAGAATGAAGACTGAGAGCTCAGAGCGAACAGCTGAGGCCCCGGCACGATCGTTGCATAATACTTCTGATCATCTGGTGTGAATTGTTTCCTTATTTGAGAAGCCGATACCAACGTATAACTTCACCAGGGCCTCCACATCCTTCATCATGACACTCTGCTCGCTCCTGTTTACTCATAAACCCACAGAGGTTTTTCTCGAAATATTGAGACATTATTCTCGTAACATTGATATCTCACGTGGCTGAACGCGAGGAGCTCGTCTTCGTCAGCAGAGCGTTTTTATTGCGCATCACAATGAAACAGTGGAGAAGAAAATGAAGGAAAATACAACCGAAGCCATCACACGTTGTTATTTTACACCACAACTTACTAATGTACACACGTGACTCTGTACAGCTACATGTTTATCATTTAATGAATCAGGTAAACAGTCTTCATTTTGAATGTTTGAGTCATTTCTCTAGCTATTTGATTCTCATTTTTGACTCCATGGGCAGCTAACGTCTGAGAAACTGCCGTCGAAGACGAAACCGCTCTGAGCTTCCCAGTCGGAGTTCCACAGCAAGTAGGGGGCCCGATATGTCCGAGTTCTGAGTTATCTCGAACGCAGCACACAGCAGCCTGGAATGTGAACAGAAAGCACCTGCAAGGAAACCGACCTGCCTGGCAGCTTAGAGCTCGCTGCTGCTGCGTTACCGGGGCGACGAGCCGTATGGTTCGGAAAGGACATTGATTTTGAAATCAAGTTTGTTACCCCCCAAAGCGCTCTGCCCGCCCGGGAGACCTTAGCGAGCTCAGTGTGCGAGGGGAAGTGATTTTGTGAAGCCCGGCGCCGCTCTCCCAGTGACCCGCGTTCCCGCCCGCCTCCCTTTCCGTCGCCCTTGGCACTGCAGTCTACAGTATGATTGAGAACCTATATCCCCCTGGAGCTTTGCATGGTCCGAAGTCATTTAGTGCAGATATAGTGAAGGGCATCACACACACACACACACACACACACAAAAAACAAAGGTCAAACTGGATTGTGTTTGACCCTCACATGTGTGTATCTGTCTCATGTGTGTAGCAGGCACAAGCGATCACAGCATAACCGTGAAGGACCGCGTGATTGGTAGATACTTGAGATGGGATGAATCTGTGGAGCAGCTTTCCCCCCGCATCCATTCATCTCTGAATCAGCTCTGCCCTTTCCCTCTCATCCTCTCCAACCTTTCATCTCGCCTCTCGCGCTTCATGAAATGACGCTGATTTCCGCCTCGCCGCAGTGCAACTCGTGAGGTTGCTCTGCGCCCGCGTCATTCTCCGAGGCCCCTCCGGGAATGATGAAACACCGCACCAATCAGACTCAATTGTTGGTGCGAGCGTGAGAATGCGTCGTAGCTGATTGTGGGGCGCGCTGCCCTGGTCGATCCCGTACACGTAACGCACGTAACGCACGTAACACACGTAACGTATGTAAAGGACATAACGGTGTGCATTTTTAGGTCCGATTCAAAAGTGATATAGAGTTACTTGGTTTGTGATATTTCATTTATGGACTTGGCCTGCATGTTGCATTCACTTGCTGTGTATTAAACAAATGTGAATTAGCTTTCACCTAACCATCTTGTATGAGTGTGTGTGTGTTTGTGTGTGTGCGTCTTTGTGTGTGTCTTTCCATAAAACCAAAGACTTAGCAGCCCAGGTTGAGTGTTTGTTGTTTCTGGTCTGTAACCACTTCTGCATTTCCGTAAACACTGCACGCGTGCAAACTACTCCGACTTCTGGAGAGGCTTTGTTGCATTTGGTGACAGACATCTCGACATTTGAATTTCACATTGAAATTCAAAATGTGAATACAGAAGCAACCAAAGAGCCCAAAGAGCTTTGGAATCTGATGAATAGATGACATTGAACTGCAATCCATAACTTATGTTTGATAGAAATGTGTAAGTTAATGTCATGTAGTTCAGACGATTCTACAGCCTCCATATGAAACGAGCTTCCTGCCTACAGCGTTTATACTTTTACTGCACTATCTTACTTGTACTTGCATTTGTTGACGTTAGAATGTAGAATGAAGAGTCTCAAAGGCTTTTAGGACGAGCTTGACATGTTGGTCGCGCTTGTACTGATTGAAATTTAGCAAAATCTAAGAAGAATCATTCGTTATATAGTCTAAGAATACAACAAATATCCAATATTTTGTGTCCTTTCGCCTCACCGTCCAACCCACTTTGCTTATAGATCTGTGAATCCCAGGCTTTTCTGGTTCTGACGTGACTCATTTCTGTGCGAGGAACGTTTTGTGGATGATCCTCGGTTGTAGAAACGGAGGTACGAGACTTTGTTGGTCCCTGTGGACAGACTTGGTAATAATAACTGCGCGAGGAAGAATCTTCCTGTATGTAGCATCATCCCGTCTTGTCCCGTCTCATCTCGTCTCCAAAATCCACCGGGAATATTTACGTGACGACGAATTCCGCATTGGAGCGTAAGGCAGCGGAGTGACGACGTAGCATTCCAACACATCGGCTTCTTCCTGCCTGACTCGGAGGCGTTGTTCTGCAGGGCCTGCTGGGGTGGAAAACAACAACAACAACAACAACAATAACACCTTCTCTGTTTCATTCTCCAGATGCTCTCCGACCTCGACTCCTCTCTCTTTTCTTATCTGTAAACAACCTTCTCGCTCTCTCGCAGACAATGCGACCTCGTGTGTTACCTCGCCTTCCTCCCCACTCTGTGTTTTCAAACACCGGATTAGTTCAGAGGGAATTACACATCGCGTGCCATTTTGTTCTCCGCCGCGATCGCGTGTTCTTCAATAAACAAAGCTCGCCTGCCTCGAGCTCATTCTGCGTTGACATATTTTCACGAAACCTGTGGATAATTGGTCTGGTCGGCAGTGTCGGCGTCTAACTCGCCCGAGGGCAGAGCTCGCTTTAAACCCTTGATTTATGAGGAAGAGGAGGTCATTAGAACTGGGACTTTTAATTTTGCAATTGACACAATATCTGTGTTCAAATGACCTTCCTCTTCCTCTGAGGATGTTCCTCTCTATCATGCTGATGCGTAGCGACCGCTGTTCAACCTCATTCAGACCCTCAGAAGGAGAACGGGAACGCTTTTGTACGCCTGCAATCAGAATGTTGTTTAATATTAATGGACGGGGGCTCACCTTGGATCATCTCTGACTCAGCATTTTCCTGACCTTTCTCTCTTTAAATGAAGATGCATCACCATCGTCGTCATATCCTCATTTCCTCCATCTGTCATTTGATATCGTCACATCCTCGCTCTCGATTTGTTACCGTCTTTAAGTGTCGGTTTCCCTTTTCCAGCAGATCTCATCGATCTTCCTTCCTTTCCTTTCCTGTTAGACACGAGTTAAACAACCATCGTCTGAGAATCATCATTTTGTGTCTTTAGAGTTGTCTTTTCGTTTTTGTGCAGCCATCGGTAATTGGCACTTCGGTGACACGGCCATAATGTGGTAATGAGGGTATCGCACAACACAACTCGTTCCCTGGATACTTTGGACAGGTTGATCACAGTGGTTTGGAGAGAGTGTGTGTGACACCTCCACATTAATCTTCCACATGATTTTGTTTTCTCGACAACACGATGCATGCTGGGACTGTCTCCAGTTCTCCTGTGAGTTGCGGTTGTGGAAAATGGAACAGATGATGTTTCAGGACAGCTCAGGGTTTCCCCCGGCATAGAAACGAACAGACGGCCCACCTGCTAATCTTGGGACCCCGCCCACTAATTTGTCACTATCCCTGGCAAAAAGCGCATTCCGTCGGTTCGCTGTGTACTGTTACCGAAAGTCAGCCGTTGCCCCACACTCGGGGGCAGTTTGATTAGCCGTTGTTAATCAAACAGGCGTGAAAAAGGTGCTAACATATCAATCTTACCTAACGCATCTTAAGATGAACGTTTTGAAGGTTAGCATCTGCTTGTATGTGATCAATCTTCCGTACATCATGTGAAGCAGCATGTGGGTTTCCACACGTTGTCTTCAAGCCAAATTCAGAATTATGACTACGAATAGGAAAGTATCCCAATTCTGTCATTAGTTATTTAGGTATGGAGTAGCATTGTAAACATCTTCCTGTTTTGATCCTCCCTGCTATTTCTGACCAATGTTCATATATTCTGGTTCGCTTGGATTCTCTTGTAAAACCCAAACCCTTTGTGAAACCCAAACTGAACCAAGAGTAAATGGAGCTTTGGAACAATTTAGCCCCTGGTTTGGAACAAAAGTCCTAAAGACGTCCATAGGTGTGTTGAGTCTTCGTATGCTCAATAAACTGTGACCAAATATCTCTAAAGAACCTCTGAGCTCTGTAAACGCCCTGGCTCTCTTCCAGTCAGTCGAGCTAATGAAGCATGTTGGATGAGTCTCAACATCATTAAGACCAAACGGCCGGTCCAGTTGCCTTTGCTCCTCCTGGAGATCCTGATTCTGTTTCACAAACGTGATGGAGCCACTTTCCATCTGCCTGGTGTTGGCCCTGACAGGGAGACCGGAGAGATTTGGAGCTAATCGAATTTATATTTACAGCTGGGAGATGTCGGTTAGTGTCCGTGCCAGAGGAGACGGCCCGGTTCATTCTGAAGCGGAAACACTCGACTCTGCTGAGGCGTCGGAGAGTTTATCGTTTCTCCTCCTGTCGAGGCAGACGGACATTCTCGCTCTGCAAATATTCGCCCGGGCGCCGAACGTAGCCGCTTGCATATTAATTTCCCGAAGCCCATGACTGACTGTCTCAAACCTGATTGAACAGCAGTCACACGCGACTTAGTTTCCATCTACAAGCTGCTTTAGTGCGAATTCACAGATTCCCAATGCAGCAGCACATGAATATATGCAAATACGAGAGTCTCATTATGCATCAGACATGCCTTTGGCTTAACTGACAGTCTCAATGGGACATTTACAATTGAATTACACAACGTTTGATGCCTGATTGACGCTTTTGAAATTTGGATTGTGTACGCTGTCGCTCTGACAGGCAAGGCAGGCAACTGTCAAGACGATCTGGTTCTGTCAAATGTTGATCTTCCTCACCTCACCCGCTGACACGGCACAGACAACCACGCTATCGTGGACGTCAAACCAACCTGAGACCTCTCGTTGTGTCTGACAGAAGGTCTGATTGGATGTGAAGCAGTTTGTGTTGGGGCTTTGGTGATTGGGCCGAATGGGAGTCTTGAGAGTGTGAAGCAAAGTGACGTTGAAAAGAAGCCGATACATTCCTTGAAATCTAAAAATAATGATGATGGGTGAAAAACAATAAGACCTGCAGACCTCCAAAACAGATTCATTTTGATAGCTAGCGTAACCACGATCACAGGCTGCACTGTAATTATGTTTAAACAAAGCCAGTACTCCTGTGTTTTTGAGTTATTTGCTGGATAACAATGACAAATTGCGTACTAGTCGGTCACTGACTTGGTTCTTAGCGCTACAAAAGATCGACTGGTAGTTTAGCACAGTAGCAAAGCTCGTTAGCCACCAAATTAGCACTTAAAATCCTCTTGTTAGATCCTCTAGATACTTTTAAACAGGCTCATACTGCTAACACGTCCATACGTAAGGTCTCCAACTTCCATATTTTGCTTAGAACTTTTAAGTGCTGAGCTTAGCAACCTACCTCAGGCGTTGCTCTCATAAAATGGCTGTCGCATGACTTGCAGAAAGAGGAGTTGCGCGCTAATTCCGTCACGCTCTCATTTATCAGATCGCTGCAGCAGCACCATAGCAGCTTTCTGACCTTTGTAAAATGTTAGCCTCAGCCTTGATTCATCTGCCTGATAATTAGGCTCTTATTTCTGTTACTGGACGTTAAAACCGAGAGAGAGAGACAACCAAGGATCAAATCAAACACCCAAAATGCGTTATCCGAGATGGTTGACGTTTTTGCGGAATTTTCCCATCGTCCGCGTGCCTTTTGCGTCGCATCCCACACAATACGGCTTCTGGAAGCATGTGAGAGGATAATCTGGAGTAATAGCAGGCTCGCGTCGAGGGGCACGGAGGAAATTGATGCCGTTGCCTGACCGCCGATGTGATTTATATCTAAGGTCAACCTCGGTGCAGACCAGTCAGTCAGCAGGTCGCTACCCCTCCCCCCCATCGGCGTAGTGTGTGCGGTGAGGGTCAGAGCAGAAGTGCTGTGTTTATGGGCTCCTCACAGATTAATTCCCTGGACTCACGAGCTGATCTGATGCTTCGCTGCAATAAAACACATCCAGTGTATTTGTACATCTTACGGCAGCGACGATGCATCACGTCTTGCTTTTGTAACGATGCGCTCGCAGTGGCGTTGATGTGTGTTGCGCGTGTCAGGTCAGATATCATCTTCCTGCACACTCATTACTGCAGCAGTTGGATTTCCGTAATATATCACGCTTTGCCGATTCGGTTTGTTTGCTGCTAATAACGTAAAGCTGCGTGCTCGCATTTGCTCGGTTGCACACGTGCAGACACACACGTGCACGCAGCAACGGCGGCGAGTCAAATAGAGATGAGAGAATCAGATTGAGGAAAAGCAGTTATGTTGTTTCAGAGGGTCTGTTTTCCTCCGCATGCTGTATGAATAAAAAGGCCTATTTGTCAAGTATGACACTGATGCTTAACAGCTGTGTGTGTGTGTGAGTGTGTGCGTGTGTGTGTGTGTGCGTGTGTGTGTGTGTGTGCGTCGCAGCTGTCTGTATGACACTGTGTCTCTCATAAATGTGTGATTTAACCAAAAACGAATGTGGGTTTCTGACTCTGCAGGCCTCCCGATTGTGCGTGATGACTATCATCAGGCGAAATGTATCAACATGACACTTAATGTAATTAAACCGCGTATGATATTAAAGTGGGACTTCTTACACATTACATGTAGGTTATTTATCTTGTGGAGCTCCATTCAGCATTAAAAGAGCTGTCTAAAGGCTTTTGCGGCTCTGTAAAATCTGGGTAAATGACCTTCGTGAGCTCTGCGTTGGTGCTGAGTATGGGCGCCAGCGAGCGTCATCGTAAGGGTTTGAGTATTTGCTGTTTTTTATGAAAGAGTATTTAGCCACTAAAGCTGTTACATTCTGGTTTGGTGGCTAGCGTAATGTGTTGTGGCTGCTTTGTGATGCTAGTTAGCTAGCTGGTGCTAAAGTTACAAAGTCCTAGTTTTGCCGTAGCTAGTGCAACACGTAAAAGTTAGAGCGGTTTAGTCATAACAACTTCACTTTCGACATTACATACAGACAATCTGGGAACCTGCCGCCGCCTGTTTTTTTAAACGGCTCATTCAGATCTGCTGATTACCCCGCGGGGCTCCTGATTGCATCTCGCCGTCTCGCTCCGCGCCGGCTTTCCCGCGTGCCCGAGAAACAAAAGAAGAAGTT
>OMOW01110610.1:6217-16479 GCA_900312555.1 Lamprogrammus exutus
CCCATATTTAAAATTCTTGAAAGTTTTTTTTTTTTTTTTGCCACTTTAGTGTAAAAATATCACACATCCTGGTATGCATGGCTTGACATGTTAATTAATAAGCCCCTAGGCCATGACCAGGTTCAAGGAAGTTTCATGTGTTTTGGGGCATGCTAAGCACCTCAAAAATGCAAAAACACTTGATGAAAAAACAATAAAATAAATAATAGTAATAATAATAATAATCCTTAGAGAAATAAGAGGGCCCTTTGCACCATGGGATCTTGGGCCCAAAAATGCATGTTGTAATATGAACACAGAGCTAACAAACAAATCACAGAAATGCATGGTAACAAGATGGGGCCTCCCTAGGGATATTTTTGTACATGTCATCTACTACACATTGCCAATCAAAGGTTTCAAGATGGCTTGTTGATGTACACAGCTGCCCTCCAGGGCCCCCTCTTAGCTCAGGGCCCCAGGCAAGTGCCTGCCTTACCTGTCTTGATGGCACGCTCTACCCAAGTAAGGTCTGGGAGTCACCAACTCATGATCAAGCAAACGCACCTAATTGCTTGAGTGTCAAACTAAAAATTCAAACAGTTTTTCACATGTGGCCCTGATAAGTCAGGTGCATCTATTTCTTAATTGTTTAATTTGTATTTATTTCTTGATTCATGTACCACAGTTTTAGAACCACTGATGTAGATACAGTAGATTGTGATGAGATGAGTATGCATTGTACTTTGTATAGCTACATTTGTTGGAGGGGGTTAGTCTGACAGAGATGACACACATTCCAAACCTGAGGCTGATTTGGGCTGTAATGCCGGAAGCAACAGGCCTGTCGTTCATTTTAGTTTTTCATGCATAATGTGATCAAGGGCTGATTAATGATCTATTCTGAGAATCCATTAAATGAGTTTAAGACTTACCAACATGTAAGGGAGATGCTTATGTTGTTGGCAGGCTTTACAATCAAATATTATATGATAGTTATATAAAAACAGATGACAAATTGGTAATTGGATGTATCTGTGTCAAATTGTTCTTTGTTTGTTTCATTTCTGTAGGAGGTATGATTATTTTTTTAAGGGGTCCCCTAGCTGCAGCAACAATGCAGCCACCACAGGTTTCTCTCACCACTGCTGATGAGGAAAAATGTCATTTCGTAGTTTACAGTAATTATTGTTTTATGTAATGTGCAACATTGTAGATGTGGTTATTTTATCCACATCACTGTAAAAGTAAATGATTGTGTTCCACTGTAATAAAATGTACGTGAATTAATTATGTGAATGAGCATGCCTCATCTTTGCACCGGCCAATTATCAGCTTCTCCTGCTGCAGTCTAAGGGAAGTGAACTGCAAAACCAATTTCCAATAAACATGTTGAAAAGAAATCACCTCTCCTGCTCACTGCATATTTCTGTTTAATTTTTTTGCTGCAGTGTTTTGCTGAAAGCTCAAGTGAGTGAGAGCACATACATACACAGACACTCACACACGTTTCTCTGTGAGTACAAAGTAAGAGTTAGAAAGTAAGAAACTTTAATTTCAATACAATTGTGATGCTTAGAAAAACACGTGCAGTGAATTTGTAGGTGCACTGCTGCAGGTGGAATCGGATGTGTTTCGATTCAGTCAAGCTTTTTTACATGCATGACAATACTCCAAACACAGCATACCCTGATTTATCTCTATACCAATCTTGCAATCATGGTCCAGTCATCACGAACAGTGGCATTTGTCACCATGAAACTTTTTTTGAAATCACATTTGAGATAGATGCCTCACTTGAGGAACTTAAACGCTAACAATTATTACAGCAGCAGCTGTAATTAATTAGGATGACATCAAAGCATCTGCAGAGTCAAGCTATTTGTACTAAAGTCATACTCAAGCTTCTCTGTAAGAAAAGGTCTGATTATTGTTACTGTCTTGAATCATAGAAACGTCTTAGTCAGTTTCCACAGTACTGGAAAGTTAGATCAGAATCAATCATTACACACACATGTCTAGCCCACAGTGTACTATAGTTTAACTAATGCAATCTTTGCTCTCTAGAAATCTTGTTTCATCCTGATTCAGTGTGAGGACTTTTGGAACATTACATGACATGAAATGACACTGTGGTGACCTTGGCGTTTGGAGAGAAAAACAACTGTAGAGGTAAGCAGCTTTTCCTGTGCCCCATACACCACACAACCCCAGAAATTGCCAGTTTAATCAAACAGCATGCAACACACAGCATTCAAACCACACCCACAGGCATGGAACTTAGGCTAATGGTTACAATAAATTACCATAAATAGCAACCAACATGGAACATCTATAAACATAAATAAGCATACAACACACCTAATATTACCAAACATTACTTAACATTAACACTGTTATACATGAAATAACCATTTTAAGTCCATTTTAACCAGAAGTCCTTGCTCCGCCAAAGTGGAAGTGTCCATTTGTGCAGCGACCGGGTCCGCTCCGCCACTATAACATGTTATGCTTGTGGATGATGAGACCAATTGCACTGAGTAAGCATTTGTTTGCATGCTACTTTTTTCCTATTTTGGCCATCAAAATTCAAATAATTTCTCACATATTACCAAAGTAAGTTGTAAGGGAAATTCTGATTTTCTATTATATTCAGATAATCATTAGTGTTGAGTTATTCATAGTGTTGATTTTCTATTATATTCATATAATCACTGTATGCATGCTTTATATCAAGTTTGTTTTATTCTTAATCATTTAACCATATTGGATGTTCAAAGTACAAGCACATATGCTTAGGTTCTAAATCTACTTATCTGTCTGGTGGTGCCTCACTGTCCTTCACTGTCTCACTCAGCTTGCTGTTCATCATTAGTATGTGACTTAGGGTAGGACTGGCCAAAATATACATGACAAGGTCAGCGGTGTCGTGATGCACTGAATGCTACAGTGGCTCCGTAAACAGAACATTTGTCTCCAAATTGTGACCCAACTACCAGCTATACAAGGCCAAGAGGAGGCTGAGTTAGAGATGATTACGGGAAAAGCCCATTTATGGTGAACGGCTGTGGGGATGTGAGACTGGGAGGCTGATGGGGCAAAGCTATAGAGATAAGGATTTATGACATGCAAGGAGTATAAAGGATGTCTCTTTTCATTTATGCACTGCACATATGTAGCCTATCTTCATGTGTGCCATGCTCAAGCATTAAATTGTGTGACAATACTGTAAGAGATTTTGGTCTTGTTCCTAATTTCTTGTCAGAGTGGAATTACAAAATAATTGCCACGACAATAAGTCTAAATGATTTTCCAGTAGAATGTAAAGAAGCAATTTCACAAAATTGCTTTTCATAAATAAATCAACAGATTAACTATTTTTCACCCTTGGTTTCAGTCTATTGGTACTGTATAACTAACTTACCTGGTAAATATTTAATGGAATCATCTCGCTCTTATTTCAACACTCTTGCCAAAGGAGAGCAGAAAGACAGAATCTGTCAGTCAGTGCACAATGAGTCTGAACATTCCAGGAGTGGTGATGATGGTGCTCTTCTACCTGCTGGTGCTGGGCACCGGCATATGGGCAGCAATGAAGTCCAAGCGGGCACAGAGCAGCAGCTCAGGAGACCGGATTGAGATGATACTGCTGGGAAACCGACAAATCAACTCAGTAGTGGGAATCTTCACCATGACAGGTGAGACCATACAGGGGAACAATGAAAATGTACTTTGTTGTGGAAGAACCTGATTTGTGAAAGCTTTCACAAATAAATTTGAGTGTATTGCTTCACTTTATGTAACTCTGTGGTCAGTAAAACCAATATTAATGTTAATATTGATAACACTTTCCTTATTTTTGTCAGAATCTGATTTAGCATAACTGGTCACTGTTGAAAAACCAATAAAGACATGAATCAAATTAATTCATTTAGAGAATCAAATCAATCATTTGATTTTGAGTGACAGCAACGCAGAATAGGAGACTTTAGATTGAATTGGGAAAAAATGACAAAAAAATATTTAAAAGTATTCTACCCTTTCCTGATCCAAAATTTTAAAAAATGGAGAAAATGTAGCAATAAAAATTGATTTTAACATTAACACTCAGAAACAGAATAGAAATAGAGTTTATTCATCCATGGCTTCTCTGTGGGCTGATGTGTAGAAGTAGACCAAAGGTCAGGGGTCAGGCAGGCTGGAGATCTGACAGTCAGTCAGTGCAGGCAGAGGTGCAATGGGTCTCGCTTTGTTCAGGAGACGATTCTGTTGAATGAAAAGAATAAAGTGGCATTGAATTGGGCTTTCAGTTTAGGGTGTGGCAAAGGTTTTATAGTATAGTATAAAGTCAGAGACTGTATGTTGTAACAATAGGAAGTATTGTTGTGTATGCATGTAGCAACACAAACCCTTACGGTGGGTGCACGGGAGCAGGTTGACCATATGTGAATGTTATGCCTATAAAGAGTGCCGCTTTAAAGAAATAAAGTTAACCAAGGACTTCAAGAGTCGTCTGTCCCGTCTGTAGACTAACTGTTTAATCAGTACAAGGGCATAACAAAACATTTGTGAAACTAGATCTATGGTGCACATTTTTTTGGCATCTCTAAAAAGAATGTTCAGAAAAAAGGAAGCCAATGATTACTCTTCCATTAAGCAGATGTAAAAACGCAGGATCTGCAACAGAGCACACCTCATCAATTCATCAGTTTATAATGGGTCTGTAAGGGTATTAATTGGACAGGTACAATCAACAATAAGGTGTCTGTTGTGAACAATAAGTCTATCAAAAAAGTGTAGATATTGAATGAGACAATGAGTTTTGCATCAATTTGTAATGTGTGTGACCGTGTGTCTGTGTGTCTGTGTGTGTGCACATATGCTCTGTGGTTCCTACAGCTACATTTATTGGAGGAGGTTTCATTGTTGGTTTGGCAGAAGCAGTTTACACTCCGACCCTGGGGCTGGTCTGGGCTGTAGTACCAGCGACAACAGCCCTGACTTTTATTATTGGTAAGATGTCTTGATGTATAATGGAATTAATTTGATTTGAAAATGTGCGGGGCACAGCACATTTTCAATGGGTTGTTGACCCTCTACCACGAACACTCAGCTTCATGAGAGTAGTTACAAAATGAAGAGGAATGAACCGTTAAGGACAAAGGGCCGAAAATACCACAAGGAGGAGGAGCAAAAAGGTAACGCATACAAACAACACAGAGGTTTGTATTTTAATGTATTATTTATTTTATAATAAATGTGTTGTTTGTTCAATGTGTTGTTGCTTGTGTCATGTGAATTTGATATCAATTGATTAAAAAGGTGTTAACTCATCATCACTGAATATTAAAAACATGCATTCTTATTTGAAAAATAGTCATTAAAAACAAAATAGTAATTACAGACAAAAAAACAACAACGTACTGTTGGTATTAGTATCATATGTTGTCACATAAAATGAAAGCCACACATCTTGTGGGTAATCAGTCAAGCCTGCATGTGGAGTATTAGCTTCCATATATTCTACCTTTCTGCTGCTCTACACAATCACTTTAGGGCATGAGTGGATGGATTCAACCATGGTGGTGTTTTCTAATGCAAACTTTTATTTATCTATTCTTTATGAGGCAACATCATCCAGAGTGTATACCAGATTTTGGTTGAAAGTATTAACCATTTTAATTAAAGAGCAGCCCCCACTAAAAAAATCAAGAGAGTTTAAAAGTTCAGAGAACAATTTACAATCATCCCGTAATTTTTCTTTGCAGGCAGGCTTGGGACAAAATATGAAAATCTTTGCAACAGTGGGACATTATCTTGCAGGTGGGAGCCGGATTTTAAAAGTAGTAGTTACTATCCCCAATTCATTTTGGGGATAGTGCCATTTGCTCCCACATGCACAATAAGTTTTACTGTGCCCATGTAACTAAATAGCAACTATGGGATTTTACAGACAATCTGGCAAAGCTTGCCTCCTACATACTGTACCATATCATGTGATCACCTACCAGAGGAGTCTTTGGTTCAATAGACTGCTGGGTTTGAGTGGCACAGCTGTTGGTCTCCCAGTATTTATTCTGCTGAGTCATTCTCAAGATAGTATTAGTGGCTAATGATCTGTTGTTTACCTCTTGATACCACTGAGAGATGCTCATCACAGGCTTAGCTGCATTACCACTGGCCAAAGCTGCATAGGCTCCAGTGTTAACATCATTTATTTAGTGATGAGATGCAACTGCGACTGCTGCGGCACACAGCCACCGCTGTCACTCTCAGCAGATGCTCAAACCACGCCCACACCACAAAGAGCTTTCCCACATCCCCTCAAAAACATAGCTCTTTGCATATCAATGCAAAACACAAAATCCCTAAATGCAACAGAGGACACTCCATCTCTCCACATATAACAAAAATAAAGCAGTGACCTGCACTGGCACACATGGCATTCAACATCTTAAATGTGCACTGTAGGTCTGTGGGACTACTTAAAGCAGCACCAGGTAACTTTTTATGCCCCATAGCGCTGTTATTGTTATTGAATCCAATCACAGTGCGACCATCACATGTGTTTATTTCATATTAATGAACATTGCTACAAGGCTGTGTTTGACTGGGTGCTGATCAAAATAATGTTCCTGAAAAAGTTACAGTTTTGAGTGAGCTATGTGCCTCACCATGATTGGCTAAAGTGAACTTCAATGACAGGTGTCCAGACCAGCCGGGACTAAACTAGCTGCTCCATTTTGTAGATGTGCACTTAGTTCAGGTCTGTTTAGATGCTGATGATCGCTGGAGCAGACCTGTCGCCTACAAATTACATTTATACTGAAAATTGAAAATAAAACTTTTTCTCAAAAAACAACAGAAAACATTGAACTGTTCATGACCCACCAACAGAGCAGATAACAGTGGACATGCCTTGAAAACATAACTGCAGCTATGTACCCTAACTTCTTCGTCTTTCGACTGCTCCCGTTAGGGGTTGCCATAGCGGATCAGATCTGCATATTTGATTTGGCATAGGTTTTACGCGGATGCCCTTCCTGACGCAACCCTCCCCATTTATCCAGGCTTGGGACCGGCTCTAAGACTGTACTGGCTTGTGCATCCCCAATGAGATATCAAGTTTCTTTACCCCAACGCCAGATAGCTGTTTGTGACATTGTGTATGAATGTCAGCATAATTCAACGAAACTCATATGACCTTTTCAATTATTTAGGTGGGCTTTTCTTTGCCAAGACAATGCGAGACAAAAAATATGTGACAATGATGGACCCATTCCAGATCAAGTACGGAAAGGTACTATGTGGAGTGTTGTCTCTGGCACCATTAATATCTGATATCGTGTGGGTAACATCAACTCTTATTGGCTTAGGTAAGTGATGCGGACGTCATTTTCCTTCCTGAAGTCACATTTTCAGAATAATACAATCAGTGTTATTTAATTAGTGCACTGTAATAAATATATATAAGTTAATGTACTGTCACGCACTTTGAAGGCATTGTAGAGATTGATATCGGTCAGGTATGTGACATGTCTCACCGTTTAACTGACTTCACAAGGTTCTGTGTTGTTTCCTTAAAAAATCGTTTATTTCTGAATATTTAAGTGTGATGTATGACAACTCAGTGATCATTCTGAGAGAACTCTTGTAAGCTTATCTGTGGTGATGCTAGAGGATCAATGTTTCAGCAGCTCTCTACCAATCAGACCTTTTCTGTAAACGCACTACAGAAGCCAAAAGGCACCTCAAATCTCTTAGGCCATGACAAACAAGATTCTGTTGTCTAACGAAACCACAACTGAACTTGCTGACCTGACTTCCAGGTGTTGCATCTGGCCTCAAGTTAGAAAGGCTTCATCTTCCAACACTGCAATGAGCCTAAGTACACAGTCAAGACAACTTAGGAGTAGATTCAAGGCCAGTCTGTCTTGTCAATGTTTAGAGTGTAAACTTGAATCCATTTGAACATCCCTGGAGAGAACTGAAAATAAACGGTTCAGTGACGATCCCCATCAATCCTGTCGGGGGTGCAAGAGGCAGCAATGTCTAGCAGGTACACCCGTACCTGTGCATGCAATACAAGGAATGCTTGTAAATGTGATATTTCAGGTTTTAAAAAACTTTTTTTTTAAACTTTTGGAAACAATCTAAGACCCTACATGGCCCAATATCCTGAAATATTGTGGTTGTGTGTGCATAACAATATGTATGTATAAGATTGTGTTATATTTGTAGGTGCAACCATGAGTGTGATCCTGGATTTGCCATATACTCTTTGCATTTGGATGTCCGCCATAGTAGCCATTACCTACACACTGCTGGGAGGCCTCTACTCTGTAGCTTACACAGACATCGTACAGCTAATTCTTATATTTGTCAGTTTGGTGAGTCCCTCATTTAACAAGAAAATATTTCTTTAACTCCAAATTGTATAAACATCTCTAAAATATGTTAAATCCTTTTCTGACATTGGTTAAAACTTCAATGAATTCAAGACAAACGTTCCCTCACTGGATAATGCTGATTATTTATCATATCATGTTATGAAAAGCTTCTGGTGTCTCCAGCGTATCCTGCCTCGCTTCTGCCATTTTGGAATTCAAAATGTATCACTCCATATCGAGTCTATACATGTATAATTATGTCAATGTCTACATTTCATCATCTTTTCTGTAGTGGCTGTGTGTCCCCTTCATCCTGATGAGTCCTTACTCAGCTGACATCACCAAGACAGCGCTCAACTTCACCCTCCAGACCCCCTGGATTGGTACAATAGATGCAGACAAGGCTTGGAGGTGGATTGATAATTTCCTCTTGTTGGTAGGTAGAACATTCTTTTGTTTTCATCTCAATACCTGCAGTCGTACATGAAAACTGAAAGAACAACCATTTTTGTTAAAGTTCCTCTTTTCCATACACAGAGTATACACACATTCATTTATACCCCTCCCTACAATATCACAAGAAATCTAATGCCTGAATGAGAAATAAGGGTTAATCCCAGGGACTACATCTTTAACTAGTTGGGGTTAGGTGTCAGAAAATGGAGCAGGCATGGTTAGCACAAACTAACTAACTAACTAACTAACTAACTCTTTCAATCCCATCCACATTTATTTTAATTTGTGAAGTGAATAGAAGGCTGCCGACAATAATAGTAAAACAAAAGTTAAGATGGGTTCAATGTTAACACAGAGCACACACACACACACACACACACACACACACACAGACACAGGGAGGAGGCATGAGAGACTTTCTTAAACTAAACAACTAAAACAAGCAATGGTGCATAACATTTAGGCCACTCAGTAATCACTATGAGCTCTCTCCAGTTCTTACTCAGTCTGTCTATCTCCAAAGGGAATCAGCCATGCTTAACATACTTAACCACATCCCTCCACAATACTCTTTCCTGTTTTGAAGGGTTTGGGTGCCCTTGCCAGTCAGGAATTCCACCAGAGGTTGCTATCAACCTCCTCATCAGCCACAGCTCGGCAAATTTGTTTCGTTGCAGCTGGTCTTGCCTTAATCTTTGGAATTCCTTCTGTGTTGATTGGAGCAGTCGCAGCATCAACAGGTAGGAGAAGAATAGAAGAATGCATATTTCACCTTTTGTCTTCCTCATCTTTAAGAGTGAAATGTATTCGCACACTAAGCTTGCACCAGGCCCTGAACTTCAGTGTTTGTTGTTTTACCAATTAAATGTTTGTATTTTAGACTGGAATATGACCTCATACGGCTCCCCGTCCCCATATGAGCGTGGGGAGGCCAATCAGATTCTGCCCATCGTTTTGCAGCACCTCACCCCAAACTACATCTCAGATCTGTTTGGAATCGCAGCTGTAGCTGCTGCCGTTATGTCATCAACAGACTCGGGTCTATTGTCAGCCGCCGCCATCTTCTCAACAAACATCTACAAGAACATCTTAAGGACAAAGGTAAGATGTGGACTGGGGTGGTGGTGGTGGTGGTGGGGGGAGGTACTGGTAAAGCTCAGTTTGTTTCAGTTTCTTTTTGCTTTGTTTTTTCCCCATTCTTCCAGGCATCAGACAGGGAGGTCCAGTGGGTGATTCGTCTTACTGTGGTGTCGGTAGGCGTGGCTGGTACAGCACTCACCTCCCTAAACAACAGCATCATGGTGTTCTGGATCCTGGGCTCAGACATCATCTACACCCTCATGTTCCCTCAACTCATCTGTGTCCTCTTCCTTCGCATCTCCAATGGCTATGGCTCCTTCATGGGCTTTGTATATGGGGTGTTGTTGAGAGTGTTGA
>OMOW01110646.1:0-13174 GCA_900312555.1 Lamprogrammus exutus
GGTCCTTCAATGTCCACCTTAGGTGCTGTTATGTCTCCCTCCACCTTCGGAAGTGACACATCTACATCACCCTTAAGTTTTGGACCTTTCAATTTCAAATCGAAATCTGGCATCTTTGGTGCTGGTATAGATGGCAAGTGAAATTTGGGGCCTTTGACCGTCACAGCAGGACCTTCAACATCAACTTGTGGCACTTTAATGTCAACTTTAGGTGCTTTGACATCAATATCAGGTTTAGGAAGGTTTATGTCAATGTCAGGACTTTCTATTTGTGAGCCTTTGATGCCAAATGTTGGCAATTTCATTTTGGGGATATTTATTCCACCCTTTTCAACGTCAATATCTACTTTAGGACCTTTGATGTCTAGTTCAGGTGTTTTTATGTCTCCTTCAATCTTTGGAACTGAGACATCCACATCACCTTTGAGTGTAGGACCTTTCAGATTGAAGTCCACATGTGGTATGGAAACGTTTGGTCCCGAAATGGATGGCATTTTGAACTTTGGCCCTTTGATCTTTCCACTTGTACTGTCAATGTCAACATCTGTCCCTTTGATGTCCACTTTAGGAACTTTGATATCAATGTCAGCTTTGGGGAGGTTGACATCAATTTCTGGAACTTCTTTGGATGAGCCTTTCCCAGCAAATGATGGCATTTTAAATGTGGGCATTTTGAAACCACCTTTGTGGCCCTCAATGTCGACATCTGCTCCTTCAATGTCCACCTTAGGTGCTGTTATGTCTCCCCCAAGCTTCGGAAGTGACACATCCACATCACCCTTTAGTTTGGGACCTTTCAATTCCACATTGAAATCTTGCATCTTTGGTACTGTTGTGGATGGCATCTTGACTTTGGGGCCTTTGACCGTCACATCAGGACCTTCAACATCAACTTGTGGCACTTTAATGTCCACTTTAGGTGCTTTGACATCAATATCAGGTTTAGGAAGGCTTATGTCAATGTCAGGACTTGCTATTTTTGAGCCTTTGATGCCAAATGTTGGCAATTTGATTTTCGGGATATCTAGTCCACCCTTTTCAACGTCAATATCTACTTTAGGACCTTCGATGTCTAGTTCATGTGTTTTTATGTCTCCCTCGATCTCAGGAACTGAGACATCCACATCACCTTTGAGTGTTGGACCTTTCAGATTGAAATCCACATCTGGCATGGAAACTTTTGGTCCCGAAATGGATGGCATTTTGAACTTTGGTCCTTTGATCTTACCACTTGCACTATCAATGTCAAGTTCTGGTTCTTTGATGTCCACTTTAGGAGCTTTGTTATCAATGTCAGCTTTGGAGAGGTTGACATCAATTTCTGGACCTTCTATGGTTGAGCCTTTTCCAGCAAATGATGGCATTTCAAATGTGGGCGTTTTGAAACCACCTTTGTGGCCGTCAATGTCGACATCTGGTCCTTCAATGTCCACCTTAGGTGCTGTTATGTCTCCCTCAACCTTCGGAAGTGACACAGCTACATCACCCTTAAGTTTGGGACCTTTGACATCAATATCAGGTTTAGGAAGGTTTACGTCAATATCAGGACATTCCATTTTTGGGCCTTCCATGCCAAATGATGGCATTTTCAAAGTAGGAAGTCCAATTACACCCTTTTTCCCTTCAAAGTGTATTTTGGGGGCTTTGATTTCTTGCTCAGGTGTTTTTATATCTCCTTTGATCTTTGGAGCTGAGACATCCACATCACCTATGAGTGTTGGACCTTTAAGATTGAGACCCACGCCAGAAATAGATGGAATTTTAATATTAGGACCTTTAATATTACCCCTGGGCCCCTCGATGTCAACATCTGGCCCCTTGATGTACACTTCTGGTGCTTTTAAATCTGCCTTAATCTTTGGAACTGACAATTCAACATCACTGGCAAGTGAGAGACCTTTGGGATTGACATCTAACTCTGGCATCTTTGGTCCTGGTATGGATGGCATCTTAAAAGTGGAGCTTTTGATTTTTACACCAGGACCTTTAACATCAACTTCTGGTACTTCAATATCAACTTTGGGTGCTTTCACATCAATGTCACTTTTAGGAAGGTTTACATCAACATCAGAACCCTCCATTTTGGTCATTGTAATACCAAATGATGGAATTTTGATTTTTGGATGTTCGAATCCACCCTTTGACCCCTCAATATAAGTTTTGGGACTTTTAATGTCAACCTTTGATGTTTTTATTTCTCTCTCAATTTTTGGAACAGACATATCCATATCACCTGTGAGTGTTGGACCCTTACCATTGAAACTATCTGGCGTAGATCTATCTGATATGGATGTCGGCGCTTTGATGTCACTGTCAGCTCTTGGGAGTCTGACATTGACAACTGGTACTTCAACTGCAACATCTGAACCTTTGTTCTGTTTGCCTGTCCCTTTAATTTTTTGTTCAGTTTTTGACATCTCTTCCTGTATCACTGGTTTGGACATATCAACACCACCAATCAGTTTGTCTCCTGTCAGCCTGCCATCAACATCAGGGATAGAGACTTTTACTGCAGATACAGATGGCGCTTGCATGTTTTGGCTTTTTATTTGACCCTTTGGCCCTTGTATGTCAACATTGACACCTGCCACTGAAATCTTGCCTGGCCCTGTTATTTCTGGCGATTTGATAACACTTTTCAGTCCAGGAACTGCAACATCTACATTCTCTTTCAGTTTTGATGTTTCCGTTTCTGTCTTTGAGGAAACCCTTGAGGTAACATTGCTGAATGTCTGAGCTGATCCTCTTATTCTGCCCTTTTGCAATTCAATATCAGTATCAAAGGAACCACCACTGAGTGTGACATTGGAAATGTCCGAATGTGGATGACTAACGGTAAACCCAGATACATGACTAACTACCTTGCCTCTTTCCCCAAACTTAGCATCTACACTCCCCTCCTCTTTCTCATCAGATGAGGGTATCTCTCCACCCCCCAAACCTCCTATTATCATGTGCTCACTGCCAGTGTTCGTGCTGCTTCGTTTTGTCATGCTTGTTCCTGACACATACGTGCCTCTATCTCCTTGCTCTCCTTTCTCTGTTGAGATTTCAAAGCCCCCCTGGCCTTTAACCCCTGTTACGCCAAAGTTAGGTCCTTTATATTGGCTACCTACAAGCCTATGCCTCTCTGACTCTCTTGTAATTGTTGTGGTCTTCACTCCTCCAGAGCCCCAATGTGTCTCTGTTGAGCTAACTTGTGGACCAGTGTAAGAGACGTTGCCTAAGTCAAAAACTCCCTCTTCTGCTCCCACTTTACCTGAAGGGCTGCCATGTGAGATTCTGATTCGAGGAGAGCCATCTCCAGATTCATGTGTTTGCCCCTTGTACTCTGGGCTTGAAAATTCAAGCTGCTCACTTACGCCACCTGGCATATCAACAGTGTAGGTAGTGATGCGACGGGTGATGGTGGTAATTGTGCTTCCATCGCTGCTTGTGCTGCTGTGCCGCTCGGTGCGTACATCTACTCCCTCTGCAAGGTCTTCAGATTTCAGCCTTGGTTTAATCTTTTTTGTGTATATTCTCTTATAATCTTCATCATCTCCACTCTGTTGATGAAAGAGAGGAATAATTACCAATATTATATTGGTAATATTATTACCAAATGCATACAAAATGAAAATAATATTTGGAATTGGAATTTGAAATGTCTGTTCATTAAAAATCAGTGATCAAAAGAACCCAACTCACAAGGATTATGTCCGGACTGGAACCTCCAAATCGACTTTTCCCTTCCCATGTCAGTGTACCAATTGGTGATCGACATGGTGTACTCAGTGGTGAGTAACGAGGGGATTTGTCACCTTTGTTTTGTAGTTTCAGCCCAACCTTGTGGCGGTTCAGTGTCTTCAGTAGCTCAGCTGTTTCTTCAGAGCTCATCTTATCAAAGTAGATAGTGGCACCCACAATCTGGTCACCTATGAATTAAGTTGAGACACAAAGCAAGAAATAAGTCAATTACGAATACTTTCAAATGAGGCAAATTATTTTTGAAGAAAAACATTAATTAAAGATGACAAAGTCCACCTTCGTATACTTTTCCAGATCGTGCAGCAGGTGACTCTCCTTTCACCTCTTTGACAAAGATTTCTCCTCCAGTTGTATGTTCAATGGTCAAACCAGTTTTGTCTGGACCCTCCCAATCTGGGAAGAGCACCTCCCTGGTTTCTTCCTCTTCAGCCATCTGTACCAATACAAATAAGTTGAGTTCAAGAGAAAAACAGGAAAGAAAGAAAGAAGATGACTTCAATTTGTAATTTAAACATTTTCTCATCATATGCATTTGCTTATAAAAAAAACAACACTATTGAAGATTTATTGTGAAATAGTTAATCATCTTAAAAATTTAAATACCTTGCTGTTGCTTTCCTCTATTTAAGCCCTGGTGTGAAGAAATTCTGCCTTGGTCCCCCTGTACAAAGAACAGATTATTAAAATAATTGATTATGGCAAACAGTGAATCACAACGTATCTTGTGACTCTTATAGTATTTCATTCATCATTTTTTCTCCTTTTATCTTTGCCACCAATTGCATATTTGCACAAGTTAAATATTCTCCACCCTCGCTTTTTATAGTGAAGTCATAATTTCATAATTGTAGTATTCAATGTTGGACACTAGATGGTGTTAGAAACTTGTTATACAACACAGCTTCCATCTCCTCTAACCACCAAATTGTCAGCTCCCTCAGTCCCTCCTTTGTGTGTGTTCTGTGTTTTGGAAATTTGGTTGAAGTCAGACCACACCCTGCCCTGAGGAAAGCAGCTCAATCCTGCCCCTACACCCCAGCTCCAATGTCAATAGAGAAAACAATAATGGTTAAAAATTCCTCACTTTATGAAAATACATACAGCAGAATTCTCTCAGTCTCTCAGAATATATACAGTATTTGTTGTGTTTGTATGACATAACAGTATCATATGATGGGATACCTTTAAGGTGTGGTAAACCTTACAAAAACACATATTGTCTTTGTTAAGAACAAGTATAGTTACAGGCCATAATACAGTGTCCATTTGAATAAGCATACAATGATGCAACACCTCATCATGTGTCTGTGTGCTCACATCTGACAGCTTGTACTTTTTCAAAAATTTTCTATTCCTGTGTACTGTGAGGAGAAATATGTAGCAAACACATTTGCAAAAATTACGCTAACAAAGTTTGTTCGTATGTTTTTCAGTTTGACTGTCATGCCTCTTCAAATATGCTGACTAGTCCTACCCACTGTCCTCTTTGAAACAGACAACCCATTGTTTCATTAATACCAACCTCTCCACCATCCACCCTTTCAATTACACAAGACTGTTTGAGCCACTTGACTCTACTTAGCTAGCAATGGCTTGCATGCTATATGGTAATGGCTCAGTGTCAAAACTAGCATTTCCATTTTCATAGAGCTCACTTTTTCTGTGTTTTGATAGGGATTCCAGACAAAACTACACTGAGAGGCACTGGCAAATCAGGAAAATGAAACATTTTAATGAGAACAATTCTGCAGCTGGGTGCGGCTTGCCCCAACAAAATCCGGAGCAAGGATATCAGCTTATTTTCCATTTGTCTACTCAATTAATATAACTGGGAAAGTGTATGTGCAATAAAACAAAGGAAACTAAATAAGAGTCCTGGTGCTGACTGTCTGTGCTTTATGGAGATGACCCAACAACCAGAGACCATCTAAGGTAGCAGCATCAGCTATATCCCTCCATGCCTCTTGCAAGAGACAGCTTCTGGGTGGCCATTGAAGTACTTCATACTGGGGGGAGCAATTATGCCTTTTTCACCTGGTATGTCGTAAGTGTCCTTTGTTTGTGTGATCTGCTCCCAATCTTGTGGTCTATCTTTACCCTCAAATAACTAGGTATACACTAAGACCATTAATTACAGTGACTACATGTATTCAGATTGTAAGATTGTGTTTATCATGCTATGATATTTGTGTATTTCAGGGAATCTTGAATATAAAATACTTGTGAAAAAGGTTTTTTCTGAATTGTAGCTGTAAAGCTGGGTTTCCATGTAATAAAACACAACTTCAAGGGCAGAAAATAGCCTTTAGTGGTGTTTAGAAAAGCTCTGTCACTTTATGGCTCAGTGACACTGGCATCTTTCCAACATAGATTTTTTTATCTTTGCAAAGCATGTCAGATAAGAGCTTGACTGAAAGCAGAGTTTAAAAAATGTAGTCTGTATGCCCGTAAACAGCTGTTATGATCAGTTGTCAATCTCTGGCATTTTCCTCACTCGGGGTCAAAATATGAGGAACTTGAGGGGCACTCATTCGAGCGCATACGTCCACCAAGACCCAACAGTCCTCCAATCATAGCTTTGTCTCTCAATGATGAAACAGGTTATTGCCCGGACTGTGATCAGGGGTCAATAACTATTTATTCTCACATGGGAAACCCAGATTTTTATCGAGGGCCAAACAAATTCTGCTATGTCTTAACTAAATCTATAATTTTATTAGAATTAGATTATAGAGACCCTTCGTTATATTTCTCCCTCAGCATTTGTATAGTGAAAATACTGTATAACGTCGTTCAAAAACTTTCATTCACCTGTTAGCCATATTTGTTCAACTATCAGTATCGAAATTTGTAACAAATTGGGCCAGGTTTAACGTAATCTTTCTTTCAATATTTTCTGTTGAGCAGATAAACATGCAAGTTAAATTGTTTCCACTTTGACTTTATCAAAACTGATTTTTGTCACTAAATTGCTCCATTAGTCTGTGTGCCCTTTACCAAAATAGACTTTTTTTTAAATGAAGAAGAATGAAGATATGCTCATTATTACCAGCTTACCTAAAGCTGCACTCCTTCCTCCCTGACAGACTGACAGTAAGAAAAGTTACAAACCTCCATTACACTTTTGCCAATATAATAACTAATGGCTTATCAAAAGTAAAATACACATTCTCTATACACCACTCTGTGGTTTTGTTAGAATTAAGTAAAACTACTAACTAACAAACAAACCAACACTAGTGAAAAGATAAACTCCATTTTATTTGGTCTTTTAAGCAAGACTAGAGTTGAGAAAAAATGACTTAATGGATCCTCATTGATTTAGCTTAAAATGCACTTTCAATCACAGACTACATTTGCATCACTGTAAGTAACACCACTGCACCAGTAAGTCATTAATCACCCTATACATGGTTGAGGTGTTAGTGACTATTAGTGGTGTGCTTGAGCACACTGCTCTACTAGATAACAGGCTGTGGAGAGCAAGAGGAACCAGAGGAAAAGATAAAGGAACAGCTGTTTCAAAAGGGTCTGTAACATGCATCACATAACAGCCACCCGCCACTCTCACCACACTACACTATACTTTAATTACACAAGAGAAGGCGAGAAAAAGATGACAACGGGAACATAAAACAACACACTACATGGTCATATATCATCCAAGTATAATGACCCTCATCCAATGATTTATTTTGGTTAAAATAAAAATCTGATTTGTTCCCTATATCTATCTGAACATCATACACCAAACTGTGCACATCTAACATTGAGCACTGAAAAAAATTGGCTAATAAAACAGTGAAGATTTCCATGCAAATCTAAATGTTGAAAATCTCATATGGAAATAAATGTTCATGCATCCATTAATGAAGCGAGCGTTTGGAATTCCAAATGACAGTGAACTGGCCTCACTTGTTTATTGGACCATGTCCAAGGGCAAATGTCAAGCCGTACACCAATTAACGCAAGACAATAAATAGACTGCGACTGCATTATAAGGAATACTGTAAAATGTATGATAATGTAGCTTTGAGGTGATGTGATGCCGTTCCAAGTAGTCCTTCATTGGCTCTCAGCTCTCTCTCTATCTCTCTATCTGTCTGCCTGTTCAACATTCAACATTCTGCCAATTCAACATGTGAATTTTGGGTAGAAAATGATCACAAAACAAAAATCTACCACGCATCAAACACAACTGAAATTCAAGTATGAATAGGATAAAGTCGAGCTGAACTGCAGTGTCAAAGAGACAGCTTTTCTGATTAACGCGTGTAAAATACTACACTGCCAGTAACAGCATCTAAACCAGGACCCACAGATTCCAGCCTGAGTGGATTTGGAATGAACCAAAATAATTTTTGTTTTCCCCCTGGGTCATTTTAACGCAGTACACATCGACATTCTCCCTTGATTCGGTCAGCGAAAACAGTCTAAAATGGATGCCAAAATTTTTCTCATGAACTTGGCTTCTACTGAAGAGTGTGCTTCTCAGTGTTCACCACATTTAGCATTTTGACTCTAACACAAAGCCCAATATTATTGTTGGCTGAATAAAGTATTTAATAACAAAAAAAGACTCACAGAGGGGAGGAAAAGGCAACATCACTGTGTACTAAATTCAATGAGAGCAAATGAGAGAAAATGGTTCTGTTATTCTTTTCTTTGTTATCTTCATCTCTTACTAATTGAGTTTAAAGCAAGGGCACAATCAGCTATTTTCTCTCTTTGTCATTCTCTTTCTCGGTCACACTCTGTCCATCTATTTTCGTGTCATACGCTTTATTCAAACCTGTGTCCTCCCACTTTTACTATGCTCAAAAGCACTTTGTGATCTGAAGGAAACCATTTGGGTTGTCCTTGTTCTCACAGATTTGACATATTCCTGGCAGCAAACTGCAGGGAGGAGCTGAAGCTGTGGGTGAGGGAAGGAAGGAACATGGAGAGTGAGAGGGAGATGGAGAGAAAAGGAAATGGTAAAAAAGCCCAAGAGAAAGTGAGAGAGCAATGGAACGGTTGTTAGACAATGAGAGAGACAGTTTCTGTGGGGTTTTAGCCTGAGTTAGTGGTGAAAAGGGGAAAAGAAGAGTGAACCACAAACAAATGAAAATACAGAGGCACGACTGCAAAGTCTCCTCAAAATCTCACAAAAGAAAATCACATAGGGCATCCTGACTGATTACAGGAAGACCTTATTTTCACCTTCCATTCCTTAGCAAAACCAGCAACAAATCAAGACTAGTAATCATCTAGCATCAAAAATCTTCCTTTTTAAATTCATTCAAACCCTGAATTTATATGCACCAACACAGCTTAAAAAATATGCTGTTAGATAACTATCATAACACAAAAAGATCATATGATTAGATATGGGCAGCAGTGCAAACACATGCTAAATAAAGACACCTCTGTTCTTGGGATCATAAGACAGGCAGGCAGTTGATGACTAAAAGCTTTTAGGCAGACAACATGACCAATGACTCTCTTAAATTTCTCATAAATGACTGAGAGTCGCATTCCTACAGTCACACAATGGTTAAAGGACACACAAAATCAGATTTTGCCAAAAGTCTTTGAAGGAAATCATGAAGGCAGGGAGAAAATGAGAGAAAATGGAGATGGGCTCCTCTATCATCTTTTACTATGGCTTGGTATGTGCATTGAAAATGAGCCAAACTGCAGAACTGGGGGATATGAGGACATCCAGCTAAACAAAAGCCTCTCTTAGCTAGCCTGCAACCACAAAGGATTGTTGTATATACTTGTTTTTAAGGGCAACATACGGTTTGGTTTTCACATCTCTTCTTCTACTAACCTCCTCTCCACCAACGAGGAGTAAATCATCCACAGCTGCCGGCTACAAACAGTTAAAACAGCGTGAGTTTGGCGGGCTTTTGACAGGGCTGTTTCATAAGAAGGAGGAAAGGGGCTTGAGCGGAACAGGTGGTCGAGCTATAGCAGAGGGGGTGCAAAGAGGAGACACAGGGAGCAAGAAGCAGCCAAGTGTCAGGTTTCTACAAGGCGGCCCTTTCACAGCTGAATTGTGGTGGCATGACCTTCCAGGTTCAAAGGAGACTTTGCAACAAACATTCCAACAGAGCTTTGGAGTCTGGCAACATAACAGAACTCTGTTGTTAGGTGGCAGTGGCTAGATGGCCTTGAATGATGGGTAAAATAATGTTAAATGGCATTGTGCTGTGTGGATCGCTTAAATTACGTCATCATTACAAAACGATAAGAGAGTGACAAAGGACACTTACCGCAGATTGCTCAAGCGAGGCCAAAGGCTTCAGTCTGATGCTTTGGTTCTTGTATTCTTGACTTCTGTTGGCAGAAAAACACACACAGGGTTGGGGTTTAATTAAGCTACTGTAATGATAAGAGCTGTCATTTTCAAAGCTCTTCTCAGGGACTCGTGATCTGGTTCCTTATAATTGACGATAAGGAGTAACTTTTCTCTGAATTTATCATGCAGCTCTCTTTTCGTAATATTACACTGTGAAGTGTTCTCGTATAGATCAATCTTGCACTA
The DNA here is from genome assembly GCA_900312555.1 of Lamprogrammus exutus. Lineage (NCBI taxonomy): Eukaryota > Metazoa > Chordata > Actinopteri > Ophidiiformes > Ophidiidae > Lamprogrammus > Lamprogrammus exutus. The sequence continues at coordinate 10,283 of OMOW01110646.1, forward strand.
AGAAGTCTCTCTCAAGTTATTTTACACGCTCAGTGGACCTTCAACTCAAAGAGAATTCCATTATTATCACATATTTTGAGGCTTTAATAATTGCCCCTCCTAGCAGTATTGACACTGGCTAGTTGTTGTTGTTTTTTCCTACAGAGAGCGTTTCACTTTTCACTGCAGAGTAAGAGATTGGGGGACACACTAACACCTTCCAACATGTAGCTCAGGTTGGGGGGAATTTGATATTGTCAGGTGAAAACTCTTAAGGTTTTTTTTTTTAGGAAACTAATCCAGTTCTCAAAACAGATTCTAATCTGAAAAGTACTTTTAAAATAGGCGTGTGACCTGCTCGGTTGTTGTTTCATTGTTTGAGTTATGCTGAGACAAGAGTGCACTGCCAAGGTATAGAGTGGGAGAGAGGAACGCTAAGTACAAAGTTGCAAATACTGAAATTATAAAGGTTTTACAGGGATTATTGCTTTAACCCATCGGAATACTGTGAAACAAAGGCTCCTCTTTTTCAGTTACAATACTAACAGAACTAGACTTGGCATGTGTAGAGGCAGGATTCTACCGGTGGGAGCATGTCCCCCAGAAAGATTCTTGTGAGACATTCTTCAAACCCTGTCATTAACCCCCCACACTCCCAGCCCCTAATGTTCAATCAACTAAGCTGCTTATTACTTTAGTGAAAATTGTGCCAAATAACTGTATTTCTGTGACCATTTCTAAACAGTTAGGGTTTACATGTGTATGTTATCAAAGAGAAAAACCTTACACACACACACACACACACACAAAGTGAGTAAGATAATTCCATAACACCACTTAGTGACATTAATGAAGCACTTAAGAATGTGTTATTCTGTTGACCAGTTCATGCTCACCTGCTGAAGCTGCTGGGCATTTGAATGCAATGAAGTGTCAGTTATATACTAATTAGTGGTAAATATCAAGCAGGGATACTCTCATCTCACACGATGATCACATATTTCAAACACCTATACGAGCCTGTCATCACAGTTCCCCTCCAACGTTATTGCTTTATTGTCTGTCTTATTTTCTTCTGCGGGAACAGGGCCTATACTGAAATAGATGGGACACTGCCGAGATAAATGCCAGCCAGAACATGTTTGTCATTGTGTTTGTGTAGGGAGACTTGTGCCACAGCAGCTGTGTACACTTACTAGTCTCTACTGTTGTTAAAGGGATTAATTAATCAGACTGTCATGTGGGGCGACGTTCAGATAAAGGGCTGAGTGAATGACAAAATAATATTACAGCTCAAATGTAACGTGAGATTTGAGATGCACAACTAGAGCTACACAGGTAAACATCTGGTCTGAATCAATGTGGATATACATTGATGCCCAACACAAAGATTATTAATTTGTGTGAGATTTGTTCATACAAGTCTTACTATATCTTCCATATTTGATTTAATGTAAAAACCAATAGATAAGAATGAATGGTAAGCAATAGGGGGCCCCACCTTCTGAGACCACACACGCACACCCAAACAGAGACACAGATACAATATGCACGTTGAAGTGAGGTGTTGTCACCACCAGGGCAGAAGGCAAATAAAAACAATGCCATGTTGAACTGTAGGCATACCATGCCACAGTCCACGAGGCGGCTCATGTCGCTTTTGCTGCCCTGCTCCACTTTGCAGAGAGAGCAGTTCAGTGCAGGGCCCCACCCAGTCCTCTAGTCACACACATTCCTTGATAGAGCAGTCAGGCCAGCTGGAAGGGAGCCCGGCCTCTCCCCACAGTGACTAACCCGAAAGAAATGTCCTCTTTCTCTCCAGCTCCAACTCTACTCAATGCCGCCCACCCTGCACCCTGCCCAAGTGCCCACCTCCTTGCTGTCAGTCCACAACACCCCCAACCACCAGGTTCTGCTCAAACAAACAAGAGCCACCACTGCATTCAGTCAAACATACACGGGAACATTGAAATACTGAGAATGCCGACACAGAGCTAGCCAAATAAGATCGCTTTTCATCGCTTGATCTGAGCATGCAAAATCAGCATCAGCATCTTCACCATTGTTGTTATCATTACCAGCTTCGCCCAATTATCAGACACAAAATTCAACCCCGTCTGATCGCTCTCTATTTTCTTCCTTGTGTGCACATACCTGAACTGTTTGGCTGTCATAGTTTGTGCCTAAGTAGGTCAAAACACTTTTGAAATTGAATCAAAGAGTCTTTAGTCAGACCATCAGCTTGATTGCCTCAAATCAGCTGGATGAACACAAACAGGAGCAGTGTGACAATTATTAAAGCTCACGGATAAGTAAATCAGACTCTGATAAGATTTGATTATGAGCAAATAAAAATGCCTCAGTGAAGGGAGAGAGACACACAGAGGACCAGCAGAAACCAAATCAGTGTTGTTATCAAAACAGAACAGAACAGTGACCCTGTTTCTCTCTCTCTGTCCATCGTGGTTGGAAGCGCCACATATAGCAGATACAAGAGTCAGGATACAAAGACACACAACAGCAGGCCCCAGTGTAGGCTCACTGTTTTCCTCAAAAATGCAGATAGGACATACATGTGTGACGCATATAAAAGGAATGTACATCAAAATAAATGGTTCTGTTCTGTACACCATAGTCCACACAGCCCTAAACCAAACCACAAGTCCTGCAAAAGACCAAAGACTGCCCACTGACGCCAACTTGGCCTGCTGCTGATTAAACTATTGTGACTTTGGCAGGAGAAGCTGTGCACAAACTGGAAAAACTGAAGAAAAGTTTCTAAATCCTCTCCTCTTGTTTTTGCAAGAGTGCAAATCAGATGAGGGTTGCGTGAAGAACTTGAACAATGCATTGATTTTAAGATAAATTATATTTCACCTTCATCTTCGCAAAAGAAGGTCCAAGGAGGTTTTT
>OMOW01110658.1:0-17388 GCA_900312555.1 Lamprogrammus exutus
GCAACATTAGTTTATCCTTGTCATCCCTAACCTATTTCCCAAGACCATCTCTCAACCTGCAGACATGGTAGTGGATGCCAAATATTTCCAAAATGCTACAATGTACAAAAAATTGAAAACTCATTGATATAAATGCACAGGAGATCAGCTATGCTGGAGAGGACTGTCCTGTACCTGGGTGAAGGCACAGAGCCCTCCAGCTCATCCAGCAGACTCTCCACAGAGGGTCGAGCCTCATCCAACCTCATCCCGTTCCTCTTGGGTTTCTCCTGAGGTGGAGGGCTCACCAAGATGTCAGGAGCACTGCCGTTCTCGTAGTGGGTGATGCTACAGGATGGTAAAGGTGGAGCCGTTTCCTCTGTGGGCAGATAAGAGTTTAATGAACTCTGCTTCTCACTAATGCCACTGATAAAGCAGTGGGTCTTGTGTCTACCTGTGGTGGGGAATGAAGGGGAGCTCTGTTGCACCGCATTGAGTTCCAGCAGCAGCCTGTCCAGCTCTGACAGGTTACTGCCCAGGGCAGAGGTCATGGCTGCTGTTGATGAGTCTGATGACTTCTGTTTGTTTGGAAAACTGAAGGTGAGACAAGAGAAAAATCACTGTCAACAACAACTGCATGTAATTAAAGTGATATTCCAGCGATTCTACAAAATGTCGTGTTTTAAAGGAACATTGCGTTGCAGGTGAGCATGTAAGTCATATTGCAACTACCTGTAGACGTGATCCTCTTCAATGTGAGACAATGGAGAGCTGCTGCTGTCCCTGGACCACGAGCTTTTCTGGGCCGAACCTAAAGACTGCAGAGGACACATACGACACACATCCTAAACCAATGAAACAAATGATAAGAATAAAGAACTCCGAGTATTGTTTGGTAAATACTTCAAAACCCAACTTCCAGAATTCTCTTGCACAGTAATGTACTTCATCGCGGGTCTGTTTCTTAAGGGGCTTAAAGAGGAGATATACCATGGCGGTGTGTTAGGTAGATGCAGAGCCACACTACGATGACATAACATGATATACCTGCTGAGAGGAGTGGTGAGAGTCTGGTGGGTCTATCAGGGAACCATTCAGAGCCTCAGCTGTGGGTGGTGGAGGGACTGGAGGTGGAACCGACACATCCTGGTAGGAGTGTCCTCCAGTAGGGATGGAGTAGGGGGTCTCGTCAGACAAGAACACCGGCCGCTTCGAGATGTGGGACGTCGTAGATTCCAGGTCCGCCAACAGCGCATCTGAAAGAGAAAATTTGCTGTATTTCATGGATCTATCGGAAGATATTACGACGAGACGCGTGTCTCAACTGTTTCTGCAAGATGTTTCAGCTGTGACCTGCAAACATGGTTGGGCTGGGACCTATGAATGCTTTACTGGGGCTGTTGGGAGCTCTGAACCAGCTATTGAATGTGGTGTCAGCCTGTAAACAGACAAAGCCTGTGTGTGAGGGCCAGACCCTCGTTCCAACCTGTCACTCAACCTCCTCCCACCATAAAAGGCTTTTTTCTCAGGGCACGTTCACATTAACGCTCCAACATCAAGGTTAGGCCTCGTCATCATGACAGCACAGCACACTAAGCCTGACTGTCATACCTAAACCATTAGCTCAGGATGGCGTATCCCTCTGAAATCCCCAACTTTCTTTTTCCATCAGTCCTCCTCTATAAATACAGCCCTGCTCTCATTGAGTTGCTACCTGTCTATGAGCCTGATGTGTCATTCCAGTTATCTTTCACCTCCGTGAAAATGGCATTTGTCTCTTTGGTGAGGCCGTATCTCTGTTTTATGATATTGAGTGTGAAAGTAAAAAGACAGACTCATAAACAAAGAGACAGATGGGCGGGCAGGCAGAAATCAGACAGAGAGCATTTCTGAATCTGCTCCAGGGTTGAGGGGGTGCAGTCCAGTGGCCACTGGAACGCAAGAACAAAATAGACTCTTACATCACACAATCCATCCATCCTCAGCCTGTCAGGAATAGACTGCAGAGATCAGCTGCATGGTGTTACACTACAGCAGCTCAGAACCGTTAATGTCTGTCTGAAGGGATCACAGCACAGCGGGGTGGGAAATGTCCAAATAAGTCAAGAAAATTGTAGAGTTGAATATTGGGGTTTTTGTGTGATCTGTGAATGGGTTAAAACTTTATTCCCTCTGCCCAGTCTGGAAGATATTTCAGGAAAGTAGACCAATCTGCAAATAAATAAGCCTACATGAAATTCTTGGCGTTGCCAAAGTGATTATGGATATCAATAGCCTTCTGACTGGTGTTACACTTTCCAATTAAACTAACCATTCTTTCAATCACAACAGGACATTAATCCAACAATAAATAATCATTGAGTACTCAAAGCCACCTTATTGCTCCAGCCTCTATACTAAACACAATCAACTGTACATAAAAACATACACAGGTCATTCCATAGCCTTGAGATAGACAACAACTTGCTCCTTAGCCTGTTGTACAAACACACTGACAAGCCAGTTTTGTAATAAGACAAATCTCTCTTAAAACCTATTCAGGATGGAATCTTTAGAAAGTCAAGTGTCTGTACTCACATCATTTATCTCACCTGCTGTATCTGTATCCCCTAGCCAGTGTGTGTGTGTACACAAAATGTCTAGCGTGAGTGACGAAGAGCGATAACGTGCTGTCTGTCCAGCAGGGGAGGGGTTTGAGATGCAAACTAGGGTGACGCCGTCCATTCAGCTACAGTAACGATCAACGTGTCATTGGCAAAGAACACACAAACTCGATCTACTTCACTCATCACTTCTCGCCTCAAATACCCGCTGACAGTACGATCGTGGACAATAGGACTGAAACTTTGCATGACGAGTAGTATGTTAGATCAAATACAAAATAACATATTTTTTCCATAATTAAGATAATGTCTTTATTGTCCTCAGGATCACTTCAGGAGATTTAGCCATATTACGGTTCTTATTGATTGCATTCTTGGAGGCAAAAAGTGGAATTCTGAAGAGATGCAGGTCATTCTAATCATTACATCTTCCATTGTCTTATCAAAGTGTAATATTATATAATCATTTGAGGATCTTATACTGTAATATCTCTCTCAAAGTTGAGGTTCACGTGTCCACACACTTTTGGTGCATTTGGGACTAGAAAGGTAGCTCATACCTCTGCCAAGGCCGAACAAGATCCCTGTCGCAGTTAGGGACTGTCGTTAAAGTGCAGTCCTTAACGCAAGTCACCTAATATTTTAACAAATATTTTTTGGGGTCGATCTCCTTAACTATTAAAGATATGTCAACCGTTTGTATGCGAATGGATCTCAGCAATATATTCGTCGCTGTTGCACATTTCTAACCCTATACAGCAATTCTAATAATAAAACCCCTGGCCGAGCATATATTTAAGTCTGTCAGATCAGGATCCAGATTTGGTTCTAATTGCACAGCAACTATTGATAGACTAGAATGGAAAGTGTTGAAACATCTGTCACAATGTTAACAAATCAGTTTAAAAACTGATAAGAAAGAAAGGTTTTTTGAGTAATCCTGTTAAAAAAAACAAGCAAACAAGCCAACAAACATTGATGAAAACACAATCTCTGGTTCCACAGAGGACGCCGATCCTCCTCCGATACTTCTACATGTAATTCCTATTCCTGTTGTACTTTTATATTTAGAGTACTATCGTCTTAGGTTTTGGGAGATCCTGGTACAAAGCTGAAACAATTCTTGAATTAATGTGTTTATATCAACCAACCGCACTACCTGTAAATGTATAATAGTTCATGAATTGACTAACACCTCTCAAAATCGTTAAATCACTACCTTTAATTATAATGTTCTTGGCTGTTATACCTTCGTTCCTCAGCTAGTTTAGTATGTTTCAGAAAAGTGTTAAACTATACCCTACACATCGGTTCTGTCACTATTCCTGCCGCCGTCACATTCTTTGGACCGTGGGGAGATCTAGGCAGGAAGCTAAAAATTTAAGTGATGAAGTTCGACATAAACCACATGGGAGCACCAGCCTATTTAAAGCAAGAAGCTCAGCGAGTAGCCCAAGTCTGTACAAATGTGCTGAAATATCATGACCAGCTCAAAATAATCTGCACCTGGTGCTGACATGCTAAACAAGGTCTCACTGAGGTTGACTTTGTCGCTCATAAAACAAAGCCTCCAGACAGAAAAACACCACAACTGTTTTGAGATGAAGGTTAAGTCGTATAAAATATAAGATTTGGATTCTGATATCTCTAGGATGTCTTAGGATTTATCTTAATAAGCGTGACTAAATAAATAATAAATCATCCAAGACTTTCTAATCATGGTAATATATTCCTGGAAAGTTCTTCACGGTCTCCTGACAGCCGCACAGCTTGAGGCCTTCCAAAACACTCGCAGACAGAGCCAGGCTTCTGGGAATGTGCTCGGTCTATAGTGGGACCGCTCCACTCATTTCCAGCCCTCCCATGTGCTGATACCACACATGTGTGACACAGACATAACACCCTCACACTCAAGAATCCCAATCAGAGCTTACATAGATTCAAGCAATCCATCGATGTTTAATGCAATATGGCTATATTCACTTATCAATGGCAAACAAATGGTTGTTTCTCAAAGATGAACCCATATGATGACAACAGAAGAGACAGCAAGTGTCTCAAAGACCCAATACAAAGAGCAGTGAGAGATCAAAATACACACACACAAATATAAATATATATATATATACATACCTGTATATTTAATATCTAAATGCATTGCAGGCTGCATTTATTATTCACATTTTTTGCTTTATTTGTTTTTGAGAGTTTTCAATATTTGATATTGTAGCTGCTGTTCATAATAATGTAATTTCTAGTGAACCTTACTGTTCAAAATGTCTTTACTGTTGTTGTTATCTTTGATGTTAAGTTTAATGCTCAAATGTGCAATATCACGCCCCAGTATATGTTTGACTTTCTAAGCAATTTAATAAACAAAATTGAAGAATCTTTGCATGACGTGTTAATAATGTTTAATAAACACACATTGGCCTATTGGCTGATATATCATTAAAACCTTTTTTCCTTTTACTCTATAATATTAATTTCAGCATTGTCCTGAAAAGTCCCGTTCTCAGTGGGACAATAAGAATCATGGACATTTTGACTCGTCATAGCAGAAAAAGCTCGAGTGCAACTAATAACCTAAATGATGAAGCCATGGCACAGGCTCATGTAAACTAATACAGCACTTATTAATGTCATTAGCTTCACCTGTTTTTAAGAAGTCAGAATGTGAAAAACAAAACAACATTCATAATTTGCAGCAAAAGACAAGCGTTCACATTGGTTACAGTTTTCAGCCAATATCCAGTTTCAGCCAACCACTAATTTCCAACTCACATCGTTTTGTGGACTGATTGACTGACCTGCCTGATCTGTACACATGCATCGCTGTGATCTTTCACATACAGCCATAAAAGGACTGAGGACTGAGCTGCTTCTGATATCTAGCTGCTTTGCCTGTTTGCCTGCAGAGGGCAGTAATGAGTCTGTCATGAAGACGGACAAGTGGCCACAGTCTGAAACCAGTATGAAGCGCTAGAGGCATTATGAATGCAAACAAGCACTGTAAGCCAAGTAACAGGCTAATCTTTTCCACTCCAGACAGGGGGTAGGAGCTGATGGACAAAGTCCAATTCTGCTCTAACAGCATCCTGCCTCAATGGTCCATTGTGCAATGTCAGCAGGAATAAAAGTGTCATCAAAAAGGAGTTGACAAATAATTTAAGACAAATTGATCAGACCTCAGGCAAACACTTACAGCTTTACTTTAACAGCAGCCGGCTGTTTTATCAGGTCGGCCATCTGTGGCGACATTGTGGTAACTAATCCTCATAATGAACAACACACAAGTCTGAATTTATGTGGATACTGTACACATTCTTGTGGCAGTGGGTACATGTAGATTCTTGCCTGTTCACCCTCCGCCCCCCACTCAAGCCTCTGCCACAGTCCTGCACTCTTTATCTGATGGGAAGGAAGGTGCATGGGGAATTCCACACATTCCTCCGTCCGCCTCGGAGAAAGAAATCAACCAGGCGAGGACGTGAGGAAGGTGGGGCGGTGAGGAAGGGAGAGTTCAGCTGCCCTAATGCAGATAAATATATCATTTAATAATTTACAAAGAAAACACTCAAAACAATGCTTTTTAATCAAATCTACTCGAGCAGAACACATTCCACAGGACTCTAGGTACAGAGCCTGAGAGGAATGCGCTCAAAGCCATACCACCATGTGTCTGTCCAGAAAATGAAAATAATGTGTGGACAATTACAGGAGCCATTCCACAAACTATAGCATGCTTTGAATTCCAGGATAAGGGAGATGTCAATATGTTCACTGCCCGGCTCACAGAGAGCGAGGAGCACAAAGCAAGGCTGTCTAATCGTTTCTATTAACATGTGGGACATAGTGATGGGCCACCAGGGTCCACAGCTCACCTGTTTATAGCCAGGGAGCAAAAAAGCAGAGATAGCCAGAGCCCCACATTGAAACCTGACCCCATCAGGCCAGCCCGACATGATATTTATATCAAACAAGACGGCCAGGGGCCAAGGAGAGGGGGCGGAGGTTGAAATGCCAGTGAGCCAGGCGGGGAAAGGCCGTGTGGAAACCAGCAACAGAGACGTGGAGAGTGTGAGCGAAAGAGAGAAACATGGACAAACAGCAAACAGATGGAGGGTGGGACGGAGGGTGCAAGGTTCAAACAAATGTAAAGCTTAACAGTGTACAGACACAGGCCTCCCGTGTGTACAAGCACAACAGACAGACCTACGCAGATACAGGATGAATGAGTGAAATAACATAGTATCAGAAAGACACAAGCGTCTTAGGACGATTACTTCAAAATAAACATACCTAAAAATACCCTGACGAGCAGCCACATATCCGAAAGATGACACTGCGCTCGGGAGAACGATGGACCAAAATAAAAGCACTTCCCCACAGACCAGTAAATCAGATGACTGGGGAGAGTCTGAACACTGATGTAACGCAGTCACCGAGGACACATTTACGTCCATGCATGTGTGAGGACGGTATGTCAGTGAGTTGCCTTCTGTGCCAAAAGAGAGTGTAACTGGGTAGAATGCGATGAAAGCCGTTAAAGAAAGGTCATGTTGTCTATTTTCTACAAAAACACTACGACACCCATCTGACCACCAAACTGGTAGCCATCTTGAGCTGGGCACACACTGTTAACTCACACTACACGTTTACACTGCACGGGCAAAGCGTACGGTTTCTATGCTCGCACTGTACAGTTCGATCAAGCTACGATGTGGGTGTCAGTTTTGTCCTGGACCTGCAGATGCCTGGAGGGTCATGTTGATGGCGTTATTGCCGGCTTGTGCAGGCACGCTGTGGTAGCTTCACGCCGAATTGTGGAGAAATCGGACCGCGGAACAGCTCACACTCGACACTCAGCCAAACAAAATTTCTGACATGCCAGAAATCAATCCGATCGCTTGAGGGCCAGATCGCTGAACATCCAGGCAATTAATCAGAAGTTGTTTTACATGCTGTGTAAAACAACTTCTGATTAGGCTGAGATGCATCGCGACTCTAAAATCGGTCAGGTACGACAAAAATCTGGATAAAATTGTGGTTAAACTTGTACGGTGTCTGTCCAGCTTTAGCCAAAAAGAGGGCTGAACCTCCAGTGGACGAGGTTTGTCTACACAGCCAACATATTTAACATTTAGCAAACAAGAAACTAAAAAATAAACGCTGAAACTAAATGACACAAACATTATTTAGGATTTACCAGCATGGTGTGGGACGTATGGGAATAAAAGGTGTGTTTCTTGCCCTGGTTATGAACATGCAGCCCTCTGCCTCTGAACATGCCCTGGGGTGTCCCAGCTTGAGTAATGTGGGAAGAATCCAGCTGGGGCTCGGATTCCTTCTCCGTTACCCTGACCTGACAGGAAAACAATCAGCACCGTTCTCCGAGCCAAGTTACAAGGCTGGGAAACAAGGAAGGAGTGGAAACGGCATGGCAGAGGAAGCGGGGGAAAGACAGCCGCGAGTGAAACAACAACGCGGTGCGACTGCATTTAAAGGTGAAATCAGCGTTCTGACACGCGACGGCCACAGAGCCGAGCCCCCCCCCATGTTTGCTGGCCTTAGCACTGACTCTGCTCATTGTTTTCCTGAACTGTTTCCTCAGGATGTGGGGCAGGGTCTGTTGCCTAAGCGATGAGGTCAGCCATGCAGCTCTCTCCTCTACAGACCCAGAACAGGATGGGTGTGGAACCCTCAGAGCAAGACTGATTTACAGTGTAGAAGGCGAGCCCGCTGTAACCCGCTAGTTAGGAGTGGTATGCACTAACCCTGCAGCTCTCTTGGGGTGATGATAGCTAGTGTGGTAACACTAACTCCGTGCAGCAGACACGCTAGGACAACAGAACCCACTAACGACCTTCTAAGAGTTTTTGGTATGTTGTGCAAACGCTGTAAACATTTAAGGCCACACTGACTCCACCTCAGCCTGCTCTTGTTGCTCTTCCTGTCGGGGGATTACGCTTTACTTTGCAAGGTCATCAAACAGTCAAATCTTTACCAGGACTGCTGTATGTCTGTTTACAAAGGGCACATTGAGCAGATGCTGTTGTGTGTGTCCACATGGCTCATCCTGTAGATACGCACAGGCCTCAGCGTGTTTGTGAACTCACACTTATCAGATTTGTCTGCAGTTATGGACGGAATAGAACAAATGATATATGGTGTACATGCATAGCAGTGATTACACAAAAACATGGTGTATTCCTGCAATCACCAGCTCATGTGAGTAAATAAACCACTAGTGGACCATGGCTTCTCAAAGTCCAGACCGATGCCCAGATCCCGACCAAACTGCAAATCAATCCGGCCCACGAAGACTGACGTGTCTCAGGTTAGTTGTTAGTGAAATGTGTGCAGGATGTGCATGTGTATCTACGACAAACATTGCATGAACATTACACCATGGTGTGTGTGCCCATCATCAGTTGAAGTGTCTGTGGGTGCATTCCTGTCATATCACAAGAGTAGCCTAATGCTGCATTGAGGTGGTTTTGGAAATTGGGAAATGCAGATTTTACGAGTTGGAAATTGCAATAGTTACTCTTGCTGAATGTGTATAGTTATAGTTACAGTTATGATTTATAAGTAATAAGATGTGGAGTGTATTATGTTTTTGTCGTGGACAACTTACTTTACTTCTGTCGGTGCATTTTGCTGGCACTGTTCTGGACCTCTGACCTTCAAAGAATTCATATGTGGACCTTTAATAAACAATTTTGAGTATCCCTGCAGTAAACTAACTATTTTTCACCTCTCTGTTTTACTTGCTAAGTATGATGAAAACAAATGAGGTAAAAGCAAGGTAAGACATTTACAGCAGATACAGGCATCTCAATTTCCTTACTATTACATTACAAAGGCAGTAATTCTGAATTGTTTAGTATCTGTTCACAGAGGACAACAACATATTGTTGGTGTAATAAGATTTTAGTTTTAGTGGTAATCTAGTGTGTGAGTGAATCAGCATTGTGCTCCAGTCATGTTCACTTAACCATGACTCTTGTAATGTAATCTGTAATCCGGTTTGCTCTGTGTTAACCTGCAGACATGGAGCAGGGCCTCCACAGCTCAGTGAGGTCAGTCACAACTGATCCCGCCTGAATCTAACAGGATCGTGAGGAATTCACCGAGGAGAGGGGCGGCTTCATACCCCACAAACATCAAACATACAAGCAAAACAGGCCGACTGACACAGCGTCACATGTGGTTGAGACGCATCTGGGAGAGAGAGCACAGCCCCGGGCCACATCTGGAGCGATGGCGAGCGCAGGCCTGGCTGCCACCTGGTCTGGATTGTGAAAAAAAATGATCAGACAAAACCTCTGGAAAAATCTGATCCGACACGCAGCTCGCATTCTCCTTCGAGGGAATTCCCTTCCTCGAGTGGTGAGCAACACGGGTGGATCAATATACACGGAGTTAAAGGTGAGGAGGACCGGACGGTGCTGCGGAGTCTGATCAGGTTTCCAAACATTTCTCTGTGGACCTGCCAGTCATCAGCAATCCTTCTACACCAGGGCCTGCAGGGGCTGCTTAGCTGGGGGTTTACAGGAAGGACAGCAAACCACAGCCAGAAATATCTGCAAATATTTAGTATGGTTTGTTTTTGCCTGTTTAGGTAGAGAATGGAGGGGAGGTTTCTGTTTGATGTGGAACAAAAACTGTACACGGTCACAGAAAATTCATTTTCGCGTGTCTGTCATTACCCGACACTATGAAACATGTGGGTGGCACCCTGGGCGCTCAAATAAGTTTAGAACCAGGGTGCGGGAGAGAGAAGGAGAGAGAGAGAGAGAGAGAGAGACTTGCATAGTCAAGAAGGGCATTTCCCTGTCGCTGTGTCCCTTTCTTTCTTCATCTTTGTCTCCCCCCTTGTCTGTCTGTCTCTCGCAGTCTGTCTCACCTGGTCCAATACAATTAAAGTGAATTTTTGTTAAATTGTGCGCTTTCACTCGTCTTGTGCATATTAACCAGAGCGGTGAGGAGAGACATCTGCCGCAGAAACATCTCCCTCCTCTTCCTGCAGCAGCACACAAACATCCCTCACTAAAAGTGTTTTTCTAAGCATCAAATGAATGAAATTAAAGAATTTTGGGAGCTACAATTGTGTGTTTGTCTGAGAACAAGGGGGCATCAAAAAATGCAAACAGAGAAATATGGACAGAGCAGGAATTTCCTTTCTAAAGTTATAAAGTGATTTCTTTCCAACTTGTCGATATTGGAAACTCATTTTTCAGCTCACCTTCTTCAGACTGCAGCCAGTGTAAAGATTAAGCAGAACTTCATTCACCTTAACTACCCAAGCAACATGGGTACCACCCCCCCAAAAAAAAACAAAAAAACAACGATGTGCATCCCTGCTCATAACAAAGTGTTATGGTAGTATCTGAGCTGTGTCTGAGGTCGAGGGCGTATTTAACCCACAGTCTTCCCTCTGGCTGCGGCATGCATCAGGCTGACAGCAGTGGTAGGAGGTAAGTCATGACCCAGAGAGTATTTGGCCTTGGACCCTGACGCAGAGTGATGTTCAACATTCCTCAGCAGCCTCGCCCCCTCCGTCAGCCTGCTGTTCACGCTGCTTTAGAGAGACTGCAGGCAACAATCGGCCCTTTCACTGGCCCATGGCAGCTATAGTATCTAATGGGCCCTGGAGGTATTCTCAGAAAAAAAAAAATCATTCTCAGTTGGCCAAACGCCAAATCTGGCCCGTCGTCTGTCCACTTAAACAATTCACGAACCCATTCACCGCCTCTCTACTCTGGGAGATCTATGACAGGCAGCTTCTACGGGTAACTGATCAAGCCAAATAAGTGATTGATTCAGAATTAGCTGTGTCAGAGAGCGAATATGGACGCTGACAGCTGATGAGAGATGTAAAACAAAATTAGGAGTTCGGAGTTCAGTGCCAAAGGTCAAAGGCTTGTGAACTGAAGAGGTGACTGGTTAGAGATGCACAAAAAATAGACAGAGCTCAAAGGCTGCTAGGACACGGATCACAACAAAACATTTGTCACTTAAACGTTACACTGCACCGAGACTTAAATCCATCCAGTCCTGCAGGAGGTCTAATAGCAAGAAACAAAACACAAAACAAGATGAAATGTTCTGATCTATAAATCTAGTGGCTACAATATGATTAGGCAATTTTAAGTTTAAAAAAAAATCAATTGCCAAACAAAGGTTATCTGAGAAAAAGAAAAAGCAGCAAATCCTCACATGTGAAAAGCTAGAACCAGCAAATGCTTAACCTTTTTGCTGGATAAGTGACCTTCCACTTATGCCAGTTATACAACTATGTTATACTTACAACTTTCTTATTTAACTGCAAAATATTAGGCCTCAGTTGTTACAGCTCTTTGATCACCAGATCTGAGGGTTCCTGCTTGGTTCTCTACCCTGGTCATCTGATACCACAGAACTGAGTATTTTGCATCTCTCCCTGATCTACCGACTTCTGATTAGCTACATCAGGTGTGTTAAGCCTATCAGAGCAGTGGGAAACCACAGTACAATGCCCATGAACCATGTCCAGGTCTACAGCCTAGTGCCTTGGTCAAGGGCAGTGGCAGGAGGCTTAACCCAACACATTTTTCCTCCAGCGTGACCAGGTAAACCGATGCAGACACAGTGGGAAGATGAAATTCGCATCCAAGACCTTATCAGATTTTTCTTACTCTGAGTTATCAAAACTGGGATCAGCTACAGAAATTCCGTATCGGTGGGGCTCTAATAAAAATTGTAATTTCTGTCAATCGATTGCTCGATTTACTGTTTCAGCCCTACTACAACTATGGCAAAATAATCACCAGGCCTATGTATATAACACCACTGCTAGAGGAATCTAAACTTTAAGTGTCATTTAAGCCACTGTAAGTGACTGTCTGAAGTTTATTTCAGTTCAATTCAATTCAATTCAATTCAGTTCAGTTCAATTTGCACTCATAGTTCTTATTTTCCTGTATTACACCTACATTATGCCTTGTTTTTGTCTCTACTGTCTTGATCACATCCAAGTTTACAGTGTGGTTAGCAACTTGGTATCACTAGAGATAATCATTTTGAAAAAAAAACAATCAGACTGTAAATTGATTATAAGCCCACCAAGCCAAAGTGTAGCCCACATTGTGCTGCACTGGGCAGGCCTGTGAGTCTCCACTTCAAAGCTGGAATGAATAGCCTTGGGGTGAAAGTTGAGGTGGATGTTAAAGTCAAAACGTCAGCCAAATATCTCGTCCCTGCGGCTAAAAGTGCTTGATTTGAAGATGAAACACCGAGTATTTACATTTAAAAGAGGCCATTACACATGACTGGATCAGTTTAAGAGAGGTGCTGGCAAAAGCTAGCGAGTTCCTACCGCTACTACGATCCTTAATGTACAATAAACCAAGGGATAAATGTGTCAAACATACCGCCAGACACATTATAGTTAACGTTTCTGACTGTTTCCAACACAAAAATGAGACTACACCGTGCCTGAAACAGCATTTTAACTCATTTTTATCTCGTCGTACCGTTAAGTTAGTAAACTCAACTCCTCCACCCTGCTACCCGCTCCTCACTGAAGGGGTGTAGGAGAACAGAAAGGAGGTTAAATACGCCATAACTTACCTAAATCGTCCATGGTGGCTGCCTGGCTTTGTGCTGCGTCACTTTTGTCTCTGGTAAACAGTAAACCGGTTCACAGAAGCCGGGATTTCCTCCAAACTTCTCCGCTGCTGTCCTGGAAGTTGAAGCAGCTCTGGCTCTCGGGAACGCGCTGTGATGTGGGCATGTGTACTTTAGCAGTGCGCGCACCCCAACCGATAATCGATTATCAGCGACATCTAGCGGTCATAAGCGTACTGACACATAAGCTAAGGTTAAGAGTAGGTTGATTGATACGTTCTGAGCCCGATACATGCGTGAGCAAAGGTTGTAATATTTTTTTTGCGGAAGTGATACAATTAATTTGGTGTTTACTTGCACAGCAGCTGCATTCATTAAACATTTAGGTTAAGTGATAACAACTTTCTGAGTTCCAGAGTTATGAATTTATCAATCAGTCCAAACAGGCAAATCCAAAGCCTTGTGTGTGTGTGTGTGTGTGTGTGTGCAGTTGTGTGTTTTAGCAAGATGACTCAAAATTTGACGAATTTCTATTAAGGTGGGTTGTTGACCAAGGAACATTTTAGTGTGAGGCTGATCTGGATCATAGTTTTAGTTATTTACTTATTTTTATGCCATAGACAGCCATTCAAACTGCTTGTCCTGGGTTATCACTAAAGTAGCAGAGATTTGCCAGTCTTCAAACCAAAACACTTAGTCCCGTTGAATCTGGATCGCTATGACCTGGTGGTCAGATATGCATTTTCAAATCCAACCACCACCGTCATCAGGTTGAGATGTGGCTGATTCAGTAAAGTACAAACAGTTTGAATGTATCTTCAATAGCTACAGAGCTCCCTCCAGAACAGTTACCCCATAACTGAGTTATTAATTTCCATTAATACCTCCTGAACTAATAAAGATAAGAGATATCATTCAAATTTAACAAGTCAGATGCACACCGAAATGCATGTTTTGGGTGTTATGGCAGGTTTAAGGCCTCAGCAGATTTAATTCTCTTGGTGCTTGTTACTGTTTAGATAGCATCGCCATCATTGTCGTCTTGCCTTCCTGGCGTAGCTGATCATGACGACTTCTCCAAAGATGGACGTGATGGTGGCTTTGGTCTGGTCCTGTCTGCTGTCATTATTTTTGTTAACTCTGTGTTTATTTTTTGGAGAAAAAAAGTTTTTAGTATGTTCTAATTCACTATAATCACATTAGGTGTTAGTTATGATAAATTAATCTTTTAAATTATTTTGATTTTCTTTCTTAAAAACCTGATCTCCACCAAGGTCAAATAGGTCGATTATTCATTATCGTGGTCTTGCCAATAACCTCTGAAATGTTACTAATGAGAAATAGAGCCATCGTTTCAGGACTGTTTGGCCTTGGTGTAGGTATGCACTCTAATGAGTCCGTCTAGTTTAACATTTAACTTGCTTAATCACATCTCATTCTCCTCATCATAATCAGGAAACACACAGGCACATTTAGGACGTTTATTTATCAAATTCTAGTTCATAAAATAACTTGTATCCTCTCCTGCACAATCTGACAGTAGGACGCATAAAATAAAGACAAAGTGTAAAGGGTTAAATGTTGCTAAAGTATGCTGCACCTGGAAACCAAGGACAATGACTCTCAAATAAAATAGGAAAAAAGTCATGTTGAGATAAAATGGTGTTTAGAAAAAAAATTCAAATGTTGTATGTGTGCATGTAAGCAAACTTTAAAACATATTTCAATACAACTGCTAAATAAATATTCAATCAATCATAAATGGGATGAGAATAAAAGACGAGTCAGTGTCACATTTCTTAAACTTAGCCTATTCTTTTAATTCACTGTGTGATGGTTGAGATTCAGCTGTTGATCAACCTTAGAATTCCACTGATTTCAGCTTCCTCTCCTCCTTTTCAGTCAGAGGCTGCTGGGAGAGGATCTTGTGGTGCAGGCGGTTGTGCTTGCCTATGCCCAGCTTTGGCAGGCCACGGTTCAGCCCCTCCAGCAGGACGCAGGACTTACAGAGTGCCTGGCTGGAGATGTACCCACACCGGGTACACGTGCCCTGCACGGGCATCCTCACCCCCTCACGTACCGACAAATTCTCCCCCGAGTGGACGATGTCCATGATGGAGCTGGGCCGCACGCTCTCCAGGTCCTTTAGAAAGGTGCGTGCGTAGCCGCGATAGGCATTGGGGGAGTAAATGCATTCTGTGGAGAAGTAGTCCAGCTTTTTAAAATAAGCGTATAGAACGATCTCTTTCTCGTAAGCGTATTTGAGGGGTTTGCAGCGCGGCACGACCCCATCACCCTCGCTGGCTGTGGAGATGGCAGTGCAGCGGCGAAGACGAGCTATGTCCCCTCTAAGGACGTTCATCAAAACAGTTTCTGCCACGTCGTCAGCATTGTGACCTGCGCAAAAAGAACAACAAAAAAACCCAGCCACGCTTAACAAATCATAACAAAATTCACCTTTGGGCGATTTTTCACTTTCACAAATGGGTCCAAGTCCCCATTTACTTGCAGTCCTTGTCATTACTTGTAATTAATTGACGTCCAAATACACAAGCATTCACCTCAAATTGGACTCTGTTTCGTAACGGACATTTCTGCTTCTCACATTTTGCAGAGTTACTTTAATCTGGCAGGTCAACGTTCCTCTGTGTGTAGAAGCATCGTATCTACATCAGCAACATCCTCCATTTAGCTTTAACTTGACTTGATAATAGGACTTTACTACTGTTGTTATTGGTACGAAATAACGCCATCTACAGTCGTTTTTTAGTCTCAAACTCAAGGCTTCCTCATCAGGTTCTTAGGCTGATATTCATGTATTCACTCTATGATCTTCTTATGTGTTACCTGTGCATATCTTGTCCACTTTCAGCATGAGGGCTCCTCTGTCCAACGCCTGCCGTCTGAACACTCCACAGAAGGTGCAGTTGTTTCTCAGTCCCACCTGCTTCACTATAGCATCCATAGTCCAGCCATACAGCTCCTCATAAGACACGATCTTCAGCGGCAGCTCATACTGTTGCTGGTTCCTCCTCACCGTCTCCAAGGAGTCGTCCCTGTAACCTGTGATTCCCTCGTCGACCGACAGCAGCGTAAGTTCAAGTCCATAGCTGTATCGCTCGTTTAAGAGCTTCATGACGTGTGCGAGCACAGTGGAGTCCTTTCCACCTGAAGCAGCGATTCCTACAGACTCTCCAGGTTTGAAGAGCTGTGCTGCAATGATAGTCTGGTGCACCTCCTCCTCAAAGGCCCAGAAGAAGCACTCCTTACACAGCGAGTGTCCAGTCTTTGGACGCTTCAGCACGGCTCGTTTCTCTGTACAGCTGCTGCACAGGACAGGCATCCTGACCACCGGATGAACACTGCTGAAAACACAACAGATGATGTTTGACAGAAAGGGAATAGAAGAGTCTTACACAGAGTTCACAAACATTTACACACGAATGCTCTAAAAACAGATGCACACCAGGAGAGAAAGCCCCAATATATAGGATCTTTGTTATTTTTGCATAATTGCTTTCTGTTGTACATGACTAGAAGGTGAAACACTTTTCCGAGCATCAATTCAGTCAACAGCCAACACAACAAAACCAATAACTGAGTAACTGTTTGACACAAATGCTACAATGACAGATATTTTTACATAAAGATATAAAATAACCATTTGAGCAAGTTTTAAAGAGAGAGAACTGCAGTACCAATTATAAGTAAATGTATAATTGATGACAAATGATAATATCGACAGTATATGTTTATCACTAATATTCACACGACTACACATTAAATTGGATAACGATCAGCGCTTGAATTGGGAAATGTATGCTTGATTTAAAAAAATTAGTAAATTTATTTGAATTTAATGTTTTTAAGACCTCTAGGTGACACGTAGCCGGTCTATCAGATAATTTCACAAAATATATGCATGCTCTAAAATGTATTAATTCGGATACTGACACCCACTGAATTTGTTTTCAACTTCAACTGAAAATATTATGAATAACATTCGTTATTATTAAAACACACGAAACGAATTTTCAAATTTAACTCCGATGTTCCGAAAGTAAACTGCAGTAGCTCCTACATGAAACGTGTTTAGACTGCTAAGCTAATCGGAACGTTTCAATTTTCTTACCAAACTTTCCGGTTAGGTGACAAAATTGGGATTATGAGTTCACGACACAATACGGTAAAT